>JARJDU010011219.1:0-10084 GCA_030264695.1 Lissagria laeviuscula
AGCTTCAAAAATCTGATTTTAAATAAGGAAGTTTAATTGTCGCACTCTGCACACAGATGCAATCATAATTCAACATTAACTGAAACTATTCCAAATTGTAATCTACACATCAGCAATTGTTATTTTAAAATGATTTGTTACATAAATAATATTTCAACAGAGTGTGAATCCAGTCATAATTTAAACATAAACATAAACCAAAAGACAATTTAAATAAAACACAAGAAACTAGTATAGATAAATAAAATATATTAGCAAGCTTGTAATATGCATGTGTTAACCAATAATAATCTAGAATCCAATCAACCACCAAAGTAAACAATTACAGAACTAGTATGGGAAGTGGGCAGAAACAAGCAAGCGGTGCAGCTGGCATTAAAATGTGTCTAGTTTAAGTCTTCGTTTAATGTCTAAAACCAAGTCCATGCAGGTAAATACAATAAAGATGAACGTGCACACTTTTACCTATCTAGTGAGCATAATAACAAGACAGATATCCAGATGCGAGTTAGGAAAGCTCAACAAGCCGGTATAGGACTCTAGTCAGTATTCCAAAACCACCAAAATTTGACTCTTTCAATCAAACGTCAAATCAGTTCTTCGGTATGGTTGCAAAATCTCGAAAACGTCTAAACACCTTAAAAACAAACTGCAAGTAGCAGTAGATAAATTCCTCCCCAAAGTCCTTGGTATTTACTGGCCCGACAAGATCTGCAACCAAAAACTGCTGCTGTAGATTAAACGAAAAAAAATACATACAGAAGTAGGAGGCAAAGATTGAACTTCTGAATAGATGCAAAACTCATATAGCTATTGGAATAGGTGGTTAAGGTCAGCAAAATCTGACCCAGAGCAGTTAAAAAATACAGGTATAGACAACCTGATTGCCATGTGCAAAGATATCGGGGTGAAATCTATCTTAAACGAATAATGAGGAATAGGGGCACAATGACAACTGCTTAACGCCTATTAGATTAGTTACTCACTTAAACAAAGAAAAAGGAATTCAATAAATCGGCGGGGAACTAGAATATGAAATACGTGCGGTAAGCTTTTCAAAGACGACTGCTGTATTTTTTCTATCTTATTGTTTAAAAGTTTATTATATATCTCTGATATTTGTATACTTTTATTCATTAGGAAAATAATTTAGTCAAATATTCAGAACATCTTCTTAACTTTGAACTTTGTGCGGATTAAGGTACATTGAGAGTAGGTAACGAAACGACAGAAGAAAATCAAAGTTGTTCAAGATGAAAGAAAATAATTTTAATATCAGTTCGCGAAAGTTAAACCTAATTGATTCCTCTCGATTCTTGGTGCGGATCGTTCCATCTCTTCATTTCGCCGAGCGAAAACAATAGGTTCCCGTGAGAAACTTTCCTCATTTTTTGTCGTCATCGCCTTTTCATTTCATAATATCTACCTTCTACCAGTCGCATTGCATTTATTCAAATTGAAAATCTTATTCATTTTTATTGTAATATTGTCATCAGCCGAAATAAATTTGCATTCTGTCAAAAATAAGCCTTTGCTGACAGTTAATAAAATTCACGACTTATGTCAATTTTCTCTGCATCTCCGAAAATAGTCTAAATATATCTAAAAATGTTAATATTTTCGAAACATTGATTAGGCAGCTAGCGAGTGCTGCGCCCAGCGACAAATATGCCCCCAGATTTTGCCGCCGCTTGTAAATGTTACCTGTTAAAATTTTCATTTTATTGAAGAAAGTAGGGGGACTATACACACCTTTAGTTATTCCTAGGCGCTGAAAACACTATCTACATCTCTAAAGGTGAACGAGACGGATCTGAAAATGCAGACCTAAAACGGATGCCAACAGAAGCAGAACAAGGCTTCCTACAAGATAGAGCAACGACATCAAGAAGATCAAAAGAAACTGGATAAATGTGGCAAAAAACCGAATAGAATAGCAAATACTACTGGAGGCCTAAGTTCAACAGTAAACGTTTATGATCCATCAATGATGGTAGTGATGATTGATTGAATATTGTAAAGCACTATTGCCAATCTTTAAATTAGAGGCATCCAACACGCGGTCCGCGATCCGCATTCGGCCCAATGCGGCACAAACGCAAAACATTTTCATTTCTAAAAGGGGAGAGGAGGAAGTAGATAAAGAATACTGCGTTTGCTGTTGTGAGACAAACTTTCATATTTCATATCAGGTTGTGCTGAGAGAAAAAAAGACCAGCTTGTCTAACTTACGGCCCAAACTGCAATTACTTCTAAAAATGTGGCTCTTAGTATCAATAATGTTGGACACACCTGCTTTTAAGACATTTTACCAACCTATCCAATAATTTATATTAAACTTTAGTAGAAATGCAGATTCCTTAGATATTCCTGACTCTTTCTCAATAATCGAATTATTTAGAGCAGAAATTTAAGATAAAAAATGTTTACAAGAATCTATTTGCTAAATCAATTTTAATTTTATACTCCCATTACCAAAGAAAATATTAGAATTCAACATTTTACACGCCACACAAAGACAAATCATAATTAATTGCACTTACACGATTTCCTAGCAGCTAGTCGGCATGATTACATGAACTTCTTCACGTTTCTTTTAACCTCTGCCGAGATTCTCCTTACCCTTGTTATTCCTATTTTATTTCATTTTTATTCTCATTGTGCCACCTCAACCGCACGAAGTGAATAAGGGGAATCGAGACGTCTGCTAGCCCGGCAGAATAAGCACAGTCGACGTCAAGAAAGCAAAAAAATATATATATAAAAACGGCGGCGAGGGTGAGAAATAAATGAAGAATAATTAGGCGGTGCGGAAACAAGAGCGAAACAAATGAAAACATAAAGTAATAATGATATTCCCTAGTATTATTTTTCAAGCGACGACGACGATTCCTGCAGAGCGGTAAGAAGAAAAGAAGAAAAAGAAGCTGTTGCTCCTGATTGCCATCAGATTGCAGGCCGCAGTTGGATTGAACCACCGATGAATCGTAATGAATCTCAAGTTTATTTTATTATAGGTAAATCACTGTTACTTTTGACTAAATCGAACGGAATTTTATTAAAATTGTTTTAGCTTCAGGAATATTATTTCTTTAATGTTATTATAGTTTATGTATGTAATTCTTAAGATGATTTTAGACCGCAAATTGTATAATCTTTAAAGCGTGGTTCTATGAATTTTTGAAAAAAAGATGATAATACTCTTTGACTCGCGAGTCACGTCCGTCTGATTGTAAGACCGCATAGACTTCATCGACATGCTACTTTTTCAAAATTTTGAGTTCCGTATTTAGCGTGCTAGCAACTTCCAGGTTTCTTAAAAAACTTTTATTTTAATAAAAAATGGGTTTGACAACCAAGACAGAATAGATTTTATAATTGTAAGACGCTATTATCTTGAAAGAAGAAAGTGGGAAAACTAAAGCAGCGGCATTTGTCTTCGAGTGCAACACCCGAGGGCGCCAAATCAATCAATGTTTTGTGTTGTAAAATTTCAGAAATTTTGAAATAACATTTTCGGACGTGAATCTAAAACACCGCTTGTGAACTGTCTGTTCGAAAATTTCAATTTTGGGGGAAAGAGAAATTCACCGCAAGTAAAAGCAGTGACTACGGTGACTTTTTGTGTTCGAAATTCAAATGTTAATTTTGGGACGGAAGAGCAAGGAGAGCTTCTGGAAACTCTAGCTACGGCCCTGAAGTGAAGTGAAGAGAGAAGAAAAAAGAAAGAACTTGATAAGTAGCGTGCGGTAAGTCGTTCAAATCCCAACGAAAACAATATGTCCATTAATCCCATATATTGGCAGGTATAATGGGCGCAATATTGGTCATCGATTATTTTTATCGCCCACCACGAAATTACAGAGCGCCACTAATTGCCTCGACGACAATAGGCGTATTCTAATAACTGCTAATATTATGAGCCAACAACCAATTACATTGTGCTCAGCTACGGTCGCTTCTATAATTAATTTCTATTGTGCGAGTAATCCCCAGATGCGGTAGATAAATTCGCGATTTAATAATAACCATCGAATGAATAGATTTTCCTATAATAGGAGCATTATGTTTATATGTAGTATACATTATTATTAATAACTATTTAATAATTAAAAGAGAAAATGTTTTAAGTAATTCCCAGCATGTTTATTCTTCTTAGCATGCAACATGCAAGCATCAGAGAAAATTAAGCGTTCGCCGAAACTTTCGTCAGTGCAGAGAGTCCTCGTGTCCTTGTTCCGGAGACCTCAGTACACCAACTTGGGCTGACATAGTTCGCGGCAGTCTTAGTCCTACTTGCGATACTTTCGGCAACAGCTTAAAACTTTCCATCGCGTATTGGCTGGCGGGCAGGCGGACGCCAGAGCGCACTTTCCTCCACTTTCCAGTCTGATGGTAATACAACGGTGGCAAGAGGGACTATGAGGCTCTGGGCATAATTCGCTCGTGCACAACAACTGATGCCTCCCCCGTCGAAAAAGATGAGCAAACGTGTCCTATCTACTAAAGGAAAGGGACAGAAGCGGTCGGTTATTATGCGATTGTCTCGTTATCAAGATGCTTGTAGTACGTTTTTGCTATAGAGGTTATAGTAGCAAACATTTTTGTTTTCATTCATATCGAACAATCGAACAAAACCTAATTCGATAGTAGTTTTATCCAAGTGGCGTAGCGATTATCGTTGTCAGATAAATGTGCACATCCCACATATTGTACAGGATCACACAGTATGGGCATGTATGCATTCCCAATAGATAAAATTTTATCGTCCAACTTTGCATCGATTAATCACGAATGTAGAAAGTATGAGAGAGTAAGTAGACGAGGATGGGCAATCGCCAGCAGACAAATTAACCGAACGCCCGCACGCGGAACGCAATCAGACGAATTTTGTAAGTAAATATTTTCGTTTCGCTTCAGATCCGACTCTCATCATACTCTCTTACTTCCTCTTTCTCGGCCGTTTGCTTCTTTCATTATGTCCACCCAGCAACCAGTCCTACTAATGAAGTGCACTTCGTCTTAGTCCTGCGAGCATCCGTTGAACGCAAGCAAAGCAGGCGAATGTTTGCATAGCGCGCGTTAGTTGGTAGTTAAAATTTGCTTTTAATTTGTTACTTATTTAAGGAATCTGGAAGGCACACACATGTACACAGAGATATCTCCGTACATGGTGAAAAAGCCACGATGGTGGGCAGCTTCTTCTACAGGAAAACGCCGCAGCGGCGAAATAGTTACGGACTTGCAATTCGGATGGTTGTTTGCATTAGGGATGCTAATTACCAGATCAGACTTTTACACCAAAAGAAGAAGTTAGGCGCGATTTCTTGATAATTTTATTTACGTCTTAATTTTTGGGAATATATCTTTCAACAAAGATGAGAAAAAAATTAAGTTGTTTAAACGAAACAAAGACAACTTCTTTGTCTTACTTTGTTTTAATTGAAACGATACTCTAGTTTCGAAGCGAGTTTACAATAGCGAAGAGAAGAGAATTTCAATTTCGCATTGCAAACTAGAGGTGGAGACGAGAATGTGCAAGAAGGCGGCAGTCGACCGATGGCGACATAAAGAGAGCGCTCGAAGACAACAATGGCGCGACGTCCGTCCTGTAAGCAGCCAAGCGGGGCATGTGTTGTGTGTATCGGCCGTTTCGGTTGACAAACGACGCGACGCGAACCGAACAGCGTTTGTCAATCTGTTCGTTTCCGCATCGATAACCGCGATTCGCCAATGTCCTGCCACCACTCCGGGCCTGTTTCTATTCATTTCGAATCGACTTTGTCTTACATCTTCCTTCAGGAAGGACATTTAACAATGACAGCGCGCATGCCAAGATGACCTCTGTCCTATCAATTGATGGTACGCTGCAGGCACAAATACAATGCTACACGATAATGCAATTAAAAGCACAAAAAGCTTAGTTATCTAAGTAATAATAAGAAAGAATCCGAAGATAGTACATTTGGTTGCATAACATGATAAAAATATCCTTTGACTAATGTCATGTTCCTGCATAATGCACAAAGTCATTACGAAACTAAATAAAAGCTTAGTAATATTAATATTAATAAAACTAATGACAGAGTCGACTAATGTCCCTAGTACCTAATAGCATATAAGAATAAATAACTATGCAACCTAATGTACACCAGCGCGTTATGTTACCATAATGAAACGGCGATTATAAGTCGAAACAACAAAATAGAAGCGTACAGCATAGACGAGAGGATGTGAAAAAGATTGGGGAGCATGTACACGCCACCTGTCCATCTCCAACCGCCTCCGGAGGTCTGTTCGCCGTTGCGTCCCAGATCGGGGTCAAGCCCACGTACTATACTCTTCCATCGCGCCTCACTCGTCGCTCGTTTACTTCCTTTTTTCTGTTTTTCCTGTAGCAGCGAGGAGAGTTGCGCGCGCTCACGCATACACGTCGACGTCGTCGTCGTCGTCGTCGTGTTCGTCGGCGGCTGCGTCGACGTGCACCGCCCCACGGTAACGTTTTCGCCATTGGCGTCGACCGAGGCCCGCCTTCGCCGCCGTCGCTCTTTGTAGTAGACACGTTTCGCGTGGGAGGCAGCCAGCCCGGCAACGATCGGCCACACGCAGAATCACCTATTTGCTGCAACACAACACCTATACGCGAGCACGTCGCGCCCAGTTCGCCAGCAGGATGCAAGAAAAATTGCCAGAATTATCTTTTTTTTTTAAATTGCATATATACACACACAGACATATTTTTACTATGAGCACAGCAGAACAAAAACAAGAATTTGTTGTTGTTGAAAAAAATTTAAATTTCAAGAGGAGCAGCGAATTTAACCCACTCGCGTGAAATTGTTTGGTACAGTTTCGGTATTCGATCGGCCGGTATGTATACTAGCTACTAGAGCTATGGTAGCGCGTTCGCCCTGCGGAAGTTAATCGACCCCTCGGCAAAAGTTTGCAAACTTTTTCGGGCCGCTGCCGTCGCCGCCGTGCGCTCGTCATTCTCTAGCTCGATGGCGGCCATTGAAATTTGTGAGGAAAGTTTTACGTTTTTTTTTTTTTCTGGGAATGCGTTTATGTTTTTTTTGCGTGTGTTTCTGTCTTTCCTTTGGGTTTTTCTTTTTTTTCCCGTCATTTTTGATCATTTTTAGAATCCAAAAATTATATATTTTAATCTATGCAATATGTAAATGCATGCAAAACAAAGAACATGTCTAGGTGTTCAAATAAATGGGCAAATATTAAACATTTCGCCTCGGTTTTTAATGTTTGCATCCTTTTTGTGTCTAGCTAGCAGCACGTAACTGACTGCGGAGATAAGTTCGCTGTGTTTTATTGCGAAAACGAGCGCCGATCTCCAAACAACAACAATATCATGCAACACAGTTGTAAAAAGCAAACAAGCGGTGGAAGCACGTACACTGATTGCTCTAGCCAAGCGAAAACTGTGCAAATAGAAAATTCAAACAAAATTGCAAGAAAAACATACTGGAAATACATGGACGTAACCAAAATATAATTTAATAAAATTTATTAATTAAAAACTTCAGTTTACTTCCAAAAAACAAAACTATGCTACTCTTATATATTACTTACATATATTATTCTTAACATTAAGATTGTACCAGTATGGAATAAAGTTGCAGATCCAAATTTCAAACAGAAATCTATGGAGCAATGGTCAGTTTCAGGCGAAAAGAGACAGCTGGTATACAGTTGTGCCAAAACCCCTAAGAACACTAGGGCTGGTGCATGCGGACTAAAGAGACAGACTTCTAGAATCCTCATAACCAGGTGTCGTAGACCGAGCTAGCGGTGAGAAGTGTGCAGAACACCTAAACCAATCGGAAGTAAAATGGAGAAAGATCACAATGCGCACCGATAGCCTAGCGGCCGTCGGGGTAATTCGTAATTCGTCGACCAAGACAAGATTGGTCATATAGGTCAGGAAAAGACTTGACAGTCTGACCAAGAAAAATCGGGTTGTCATCATGTAGATGCCAGGACAAATAGGCAACGAAGGCAAAGCCAGAGCATACACCCGTGCCAGAGCAGGGGTTAAGGAGAAAAGCAACCTAATGGAATTTAGAATGCCCATTAAGGCAGGTATAGAGATAATCAACCAATGGGCCAAGACGCAACTGTGGAGACAATAAGAGGAATCTCTCAAAGGCAGACAGACCAAAAAACTCTTCTACAAATGCATGCAAAACCGTATAGTTATTGGAATCATCACAAGGCACTGCAATCTAAAATGCTTTATCCACAAACTCTGCAAAGAAATCAGGGCGATACCTAAATTTTTGGCAATAGTGGTAGATTTGGGAACGATGGCGATCAATCAGAGCACCTGAGTTTATTTACCCACATAAGGCACTATAGGCAAAGCCCGGGGGCAACGCAAAAAAGGAGCACCATCAGGACCAGCATAAAATATTGATATGCAGCGGCAGAGGTTGTTTGATAGGAAAGCAGTTAGGCTTGAGACCCACCTGCTTTGATGTCAGTGTAGTGTATGAGTGTTGATAGATTTTTTTTTTATTAATTAGCAATTATCATAATTATATGGTACCTCCCCTGTTATGCAAAGTAATGCATTTATTTAATCAAAGAAAAATAAGCATCAACTTCGAATAATAACAACAAACAAACGTTGTTTGATCAGTTGTTTCTCAACTGAACAAAGTTCTCAATATCTCACGCGCGCGCCGCAATCGACATCGACTGCCAATTAGTTAAAACAATTAGCGTAAACGGACGAACGTAGAAGTTTCGGAATGTTTGGAAAAAGTTTGCTTGTCTTTTCGTTCGTACTGGTTGCATTCGTTTTCCGTGAGTTTTAAACGCTTTTGAATTTGCAATTTAATATTCGATTCGATTCGATAAGGTTCAATTAATCTAAATGGAAAGTTTGTAGGAAGTTGTTCATGTGGTTTATTGTTTCAGAGCCGGGAACAGCTGACATTGGAAATCTGGTATTCGAATGCGAGCAATTTTTGCATTACAAATTGAATGTTGTTAAATATTTTGGACCAATTATGATCGATCAAGGATTCGTACAGAATTGTCTTAAAGTTGGATATGATTTGGAAGCTCACATGTATAAGGATCAACAAGAATTATATGATTTCATTGACGAGTATATTGTAAACTGAAGAATTAAGTAATAATTGTAATTTATTTCATTATAGTTTTTAATGCAAATTTGTGTCTTCTTTTGTGTTACAATGTTGTTTATTTATTCCGCTTGCATTTTTATTATCTCGTTTGATTTGCATACTGGCACTCATTTTTAATTTGTTTCCATGGAGTGCACAGCAATTCGATTTGTGTTCACATTGTGTGATTGAATAGATTTGCATTTAAAGAAGGGCCGAAAAGTCTGCCATTGAAGAAATGCAATTGCATCTTGGGGGATGTCCACAAAACAAAAACATAATAAAAGAAAAGAAACTGAAAGAAGTAAAACAAAGCCGGATTAATTCGATAATCAAATCGAAGTCGAACAAATGTCTCTCTTCGCCCTCCCCACCCCGCCTCGTAGATTTCTTCTTGTTCTTCTTAAACCATTCTTAGTTGTATTTTATTTGATTTGATCTCATTCCAATGTAAATTATAACAATAAACTGATTGTTTTCTTCACGAATTAAATTAAATCAGCTCTATCTTTAACATATAAAAATGTGTTTTAAAAGAAGTAGAAAAAAAAGAAGAAAATCTTGATATGAAAGCAAGTAATCTGAGTAACTTGGTAACAGTAGCAACAACAGTCGTAGGTTAGGAACTAAGTTGAAGTTAAGAAGAAGTTTTCAGAAGTTTTGGAGTACGATGACGAGTGGCTTTCGTCGACACTCTGTACACGAGATAATTATGAATGAAAGAAACGAAAGTAATGAACAGCAAAAGTCAAGCAAGGCCACTGCCACAGCTAGCACATACAGCCAAAGTCTGGCCTCGCGTAATTAAAACGGAAGCGATAAAATAAAGTTTAAGAAGTTTCGTCACGCCTTTCAACTTCCGCCGATTACGATATTATGCTTACAGCTATAGCATGGATTGGGGTAAATCAACTATTTGTTTGCATGGCATTTTCATA
>JARJDU010011220.1:0-11096 GCA_030264695.1 Lissagria laeviuscula
TGAAGGAGGAACACGGTCGATGGGTGTCTTGATCTGGTTGCAAAATCGGAACTGCTATCGAAGCTACTCATCCAGGAAATTCGCATAGCTGCTCAGAAAATTAACTGAATCGGCACGATGGGATGTTAGGATTAAAGATGTCGTGTAAAAATTTGGAGAGTATTTTGTGCGACAGTCAGCATGTTTATATACATAAACTATGTTGCTGTTGTGAATGCTGGCGTATGCATAAAGCTTGCAATGGACGGTTTAATTATGCAACAATAAGTAAAGTTTTCTTAATCAATAAAGTTTAATATTCAGCGTATGCGCGCAATAAATAAAGTTCGAGATGCATGCAATGCAATGGCAAGGCGAGAGAGAATCAGAAACCGAGAGCCTTTGAATCGAAAATTTAATTAAATTTGCTACGCTGTGCAATTAGTGTATATACTCGTACAAGTAAAACAAGGTTATGTTATGTTATGTCTGGTTATAATTCAACAAGCACATAAACCCTAAAATAGTTTTGAATTTTGCACTTTTTCCACAATGTATGTAAATAAGTAGCACACGCATATTAAATTTCCATGGCGTTAAGCCATTGCGAGGGTTGTGATATATGAAGATAATTACAGTATGCGGTTCCGCGTTAAAGTACAAGTATAAGGTACCCGATATATCACTCTGTGAACTCAGAACTGAAACTTGTATAAAAGCCTTAGTTGGTTACTTCCACCAAGCCGCCCGTCATCATTTACATCCCCCATCTACGAACATTCAGCGCACAAAAAACACTATGCCCTCGCTAACAAATTGATCATTACGATATAGCGACGCGCGCATAATTGCCGTTCAACGCGCTTCATCACAAAAGAAGTTCGTATTTCCTTCTGTTGCGAACGAACGCGCTATTACCACCATCAACAACAATCTATCCATCTAATATCTCCTTTCTCTTGTATATTAAAGCTGTGTATATTCATGTTGAAAAACACTTTCAGCTTAATTCGATCACTGTTCCATATTAATAAATAATTCACGACGTGATGACAAGTCCTTATAGATACGCGAACATAGCGCTTACGATATACTAATAACGTTGGATAGGATACTTGCCATTATCCTGCGACTGGCATATACGCGGCAAACAATTACCAGTGTTATTACCGTCTCTCGTTTGAAAAAAATCCATTATAGTTAGAGTGAGGGCGAGTGCTGATATGACTCTGTGTGTGTCATATTTAAGACTGTGTGCGTAATAGGTAGGTGCTTTTAGTCCTGCAATTAAGGCGACGCATAAATTGTAGTCGTTGTTCGTTCGGTTTCAACGCAAGCTTTACTGCTAGCGCATCCTACTAGCCTTTATGTTAGAAGAGCAGTGGTTTGCTACCACCCTGCAGTTTTTATTTATTTCTTTTTTAATTTTTTTGTTTTAATTCTTGTAGCAATGTGGGATACTAGGATAGCGACTGAGCAACGAGTGCTTGTTAAAGTAAACGTCATGCAATTTCGTGCAGGAAAGTTTATAAGATCTGCGCCGAGATGTTATGGGATCGTACGGGTAATTTTCTGTAATAAAAAATGTTGAATTTATCGAATACTTTGTTGCAGGATGCAGTTTCCGAGAAGGTATTGGAGTTTTAGTGGAGTTTACTGTAATTGAGTAAGTCGAGAGTTGTTAACGGTGTACTAAATGTTTGGAAATTAATTAATATCTTAGTTACCTAAGTTTTATGGTTTAATTTTTGTTGCGGAATTTGTATTAGTAGTGTTAAGTTTAGTTATATTTTCACGTACTCGAAGTCAATTTTAATTTTAGCGAGCTTTTGCCAATAGGAAATCTAAACCCTGGATGTCTAAAAAATATGATAAATAAGAGATTTTGTGGGTATTAGAAATGGAGTAAATTTTCTAGGTTCTAAGTATGTGTATGCATAGACTTTTACTTAAACGAATATCTCGTCTCCGATTAGTCCGTTAAACCGAGACATAGGTTTTTCACCTCCTTGGCAGCTGCATTTGATGCAAGCAGTAAGGTTTGCAAAGAATTGGTACATCGTTGAACAAGCGCATTAGTAAAAATTAATACCAAATTGAATTTTCTACTATGTAACATAAAATTTGTTGTTGATATTCAAAAAATACCAAAATGGCAGCAATTTGAAGTTAAAAATCATTTTTTTGTGTAGCATTCTTTAGAGAAAACACGCAATCCTTCTGCAGTAAAACTTAAAATTAATAGAGGTAATTACACACATCGCCTGTACTTCATAGCAGTAAATCGTACACTCACAACTTCTATTAAATCAAAGTATAAACAAAATCGCTGAGAAATTTTCAAAATTTTCTCTCATGATATATTTTAACACAAATTTTAAATAATACTTAATTCTTAAAAAAAAAATATTTTGTTTACAATTTGCAATTATTTAATTCTTCACGAAAAAACTTTGACCTGTTAGTAATTCTGATCGCATGCTAGACTAGACTGCCCAGAGACAAGAGACAACAGACATCAAGTCTGGAATGCAGCCAAGCTTTTTTTTATTACTGCTGTTTTGTTAGTACATTTTACTTTTTTATAAACAAATTGCTAGTTAATTCCCGTTTGATTACATATCCCACCCTACGCGATGCACAACCCGCACGACATTTACACAGCGCCGGCATACCTAATGTTGCGGAAAATGAACTTATATTGCACAGCATCATAATTTACATATTAAACTTGTCCCAGATAAAGTTTTCAACATGACCAACAAGTATAATTTATAAATAAATAGATTACGTAAGTGTATATAAGCATATAATAATTAACAATCACATATTTATATTACTAATCATTACAACTTACCCACAATATATACATAAAATACACATGCACTTAGTTAATATTTGCAGGGATTGTAGTATACTGCGTCAATATTTATCCTGAGTTTTCGCTCTTTTTATGAGAAAGCTGAGCATGAAAAGGAAGATTACACTACGAAATACTGCACAAGTAGCTTTAGTATTAGTACATAGCTTTAGGAACTTAAGGCTAATAATACGACGAGTGAATGTTTTCGCTAGCGTTCAATATGTGATATTGCGGCGTGGGGTGGCGAGAGGCAGCGAATGCAACTAGCAAGCGAGCTGGTGATACTCGCATTCTCATGATGTGCAGTCGAAGCAACATTTTTCCCGGAAAGAAATGATGCACGTTTTTATTTTCGAGGTTGTAAAATATTGTACACATAAAGTTTGGAATTTTATTAAAGTTCGCGTTTTAACGGCAGACTGACGATGATGGCCTCCCTCTAGCTATCTCACTCTCTCCTAGCGAATTGCAACTTTGCGCAATGCTATTTTCCAGTTGCAGACAAGGGAATTTTAAAATGTAAATTAAGCACCCCCACGCGAATTGCAAATATCACCGTCGATATGATTGTTTTCTAAAATGTAGCAAAAGTTACTGGAAGTTTTCAAAGTTGTTATCTAAGAAAAAATGTGTATTTTTAAGGTGCAATTTAAAACAATTTTCAGGAAAATTTTGTAATTCAAAAATTATGACCAAAATATGACATTGTTGAACATATCGACGGACTCGGCGAAAACATCAAAATTACACTTCGTAATGACGAGCTGAAGGCAAGGCAAAGCGACACGAGTTTGTTCATATTACATGGAAATTAGTAACGAAGTTGAACGCTCGTGTGCAAGGAATGTAAATTGCATCGTGGCAGAGGTAGAAACCGGCATTATGACATTTCAGAAAGGAAGTACCGCAACGTCCTTCCTGCTGTCTTCGTTGCGCAAGATTTGAAAATTGTAATTGCAACTAACAGGGTGCTTGCCTACGTAAATTCGGTCAAATATCCAAATAAAAAAATTGTATACCCTCTCTTAAAGAAGACGGCATCCACTGATTTATGGCTTCTGTAAACTCCAGAACTCCTATTTTAAGTTAAGCGCTTGGCGCTTAGGGTACGATACGTTTTGGGTGCCTCTTTGCTAGTGGCGCCCGGTACATGATAGTCCTCTTTGTCCTCTCCTCGCAACGTTGACTGTATCTTGTTTTTAATAAAAATTGTAGAGAATTAAAAATTAACGCGTAATATATTTTAATTAATTTAATTACGTAATTATAGTAATCTAATTCTAACCCTGTATTGTTGTCCTTTATTTAAAACATACGCGACAATATGCAATATGCAACTGTTTGTCGGATAAATGAGCCTTTTAAGTCAAACTCTACTCCGTTCAGCCTTCTTTTCTTAGTCGTTTCTTTCTTGTCATTTTCAAGCCGTATTGCCTGAGCTCATGCGATCAACGTACCCCAACCACGCTTTCCATAAACTACCGAGACGAGTTTGGCTCAGTTGGGGTCCTAGGCGCCTATGGATTGCTGTATTGCAAAATTAGCTAATCAAGTGTATGTCACACAACTTGGAAAAATAATAGTAAAATATTTCATGGATTACAGGTCTGCTCTTGGTCTTTCTAATTTTGGGGACCTACGCGCGCCTATGCCAAAAAATTGCCTCTGAATAACTCGACTTCATGGTCTATTCTAGTGTGCCATGTTCTGTCTTTATTTTAAACTTCTTTGAATAAAACTATTTAATAATTATAAAATTAATCTAACACTTTCAGTCTTATATACGTGATTTATGATCAAATTTTGGAATCAATATGTGTTTTACGGCAATAGCTATGCTATAAAGCATGTTGCATGCATATAAACATTAAATACACCAACCGGGGCAGCAGCGGATTTAAAACTGACTAGTCCCTAAACGTACAAAACATCTTAAAGAAATTTGTAACAGCCCTCCAGGCAATCAATCAGTTTGAGACCCCATATAAAAGCGTCTTTGGCGCCACATTTAGATTTTGGAGACCCTTTTGACCAGAAAAGCCTCACTTTCTGCATTTTCTGCTCTTGTGCGTAAATCCGCTACTTAACTGGGATGCCCAACTTTAAACAATAGCTTTTTTAAAACATCTACATACTTTTTATAACTCGGGTCATGAGTTAGACACCACTGCGGTGAGCATTAAATTTGCTTGCACGCATCGCAATTTATGGCATCCCTGGAGAAATGCAACTATAAATAAATAAATTAACTCATAAATTCATTACATTTATTACAATAATTACAAGTCGAATTTACACGACGCAATGCATAACGAACCGCACTGCCCCCGCAGTGTCCCCTGTGCACGAATATTTCCCAACCACCGGATCCGAAATTAACGCTCGCCGCTATCACATGGACGTCACCTAGCACCGCGATATTATTCCATTGCAAATTGTACCAACAACATAGAGCTGGTTCTACTACCACCGCTACCACCATCGCCACCGCCGTTGCCGCAACTCGAATGCGCGTCCGAAAGCATTTACATTGTTTTAGTGCTGTATAACCACCGAAATGAATTTATTATTTTGCGCGCATTAAATAATATTTATTACGTTCAAAAGTCTGTGATTTTAACGACATGCTGCAATGCATCGTAATAATATTTAACTTAATGCTTTAATTAACTTAATAGAAGATGCCCGGCTCCTTCACAATGTCACATCATATTGGAAGCAGCAGCAAGATAAAAGTGATGGGCAATTGTTACAAATTGAAAAGAACTGTTTACAGTCGTGAATTAAGGATAGTCAAACGTCCTTCGCACAAAATTTTATTATTTCATCGCTAAATTTATCGCCTTTGGAATCGGCAGTAACGCGACAGCTTATAGACAAACACACCCGCGCAGCATTTACTCGACCAAAGACAGAGATTCCTTTCTACTTCATACATTTGAAGTATAACTTTTGCTTTCATTATTGTGTTATTTCAATGTTGAAAATCACGATTTTTTTGTTGTTGTTGTTTGATCCGCCTAATAAAGCAGTACACTCACAAATTATTTATTATTTATTCATGACTTTATTATACCTATTACATTCTTTGTTTTTTGTAATAAATTCCATTGATACGCAACGTACAAAGATACACGTGATTATTGTTAATAAAAAATCCAATTAATAACAAATATGTGCATACATTGAGGTCAAAAAATCGAAAAATAAACAATGTTTGCTAAACTGAGTGTTGCGCAGAAGTACAAACAACATATCACCACTCAAAAAAGTATGTAATTATCGTCATAAATCAGTTCAACAGAATCATCATGATATATCGTTATTGAAATTTCAGTCGGTCTCGTATCATTTCTTTTTTTTTGCTCTGCGCTGCTCATCTTTTCTATTTCTTTGGTTTTGCGTTCACCAGGGGAAAATTGCATTTATAGATATTGAGGGGAAAACCTATAATTTATGGCATTTATACGAGAAAATTTCGGATTCCGTTATTTATGTTCACAAAAGTATTTACACAGGAGGATAGAGACGCACAGCGATGGGACGAGACTATACTGGGAGGCGGTGAGGATAAGCAAAGAACCCAGCCGCTTGTTACATAAAGATGCTCCGGCAAATTTCGCGCTTGCCAAAAGCTAAAATCTGAATTTTTATGGCTATAATAAATTGTAAAATATTCATCGGGCGCTTCCTTTCATTTCTTTCATTCTTTAACTAGTGCCACTTATCCCAACACCGTTGACATTTTTTTATGGCAAAAGAAAATTCGGTAATATTTAATTATAAATGTAAAAGTAATAGTGAAATAAATTGTACATAATCGACGTATTATAATTTTCAATTAAACGCACTTTGCACTGCATATACATTCGTTTACTAACAGCAGCATTCGTGATGAGAACAATAGACGGCGTCATTAAAATTGACACTGCAACAGTGTAAATTGCATGCGCATTTCGTCCTCGTGCCGAGCAGTGCGTATAATTTGCATGCAAATGACAATTTAAACAGGCAAGCAGAGAACTGTGCAGAACGCAGGGCGCAGGGCATAAAACAGAACACATAGCAGCGCCTCAAACTCACCCTGCTGTTTCATTCATTTCTGTTTATCTGCGTATCATACGCTTCGTTCCGCACTCAGACTTTGGTATTCAGGCATTGTGCATGCAGTCAGATATAGGACAAATCTATTTTCAATGATGCACGAGAGCACATGGCACATGGAGACAAGCTGCAGGATTCCCGAGCTTAGGCAATAAGCATGCAGATGCATTCAAAAAATGCGCGCTTTTTTCCAGCGCATCCATATTCATTAGATTGAGTTCACCTAGAATTCCATTGCTATTTGTGTGAATACCATTCACTATTTATTATTCAGCCTGCAATCCCTTGTTAAATCCTGTAATCTGCAATCTTTTGTATATAAATTCGAATTTCCTAAAGTTCTTTTTTAGTTTTCAAATTTCATTAACGAATTAAAAAAAGGGTATCTTATTACAATTTGTACGCACGGTAGGGAAAATAGATTTGTTTGATGTGGTCGGTGGGGTGTGCTTGAAAACTTTGCGAAAATAATATAACATGCGGAAACTCTGTTGGTTGGTTTTGATTGTACGCTTGAAGAGGGTATGCTTCCCGTTGTAATACTTTGAGTTTGCGGCTTTCGGATTGAAGCTTTCCGGCAAAGAGAGAAGTTTTAAGTAGCATATAATCATTGTTATAATGATACATACACACATGCAAACGCAAACTGCAAACTGTTAAGCTGAATTAAATTATAAATTTCTAAAAGGTAAAATTTTCTAAAATTCTCTTTAACAAACAATTTTTGTATTAGCTTTGAATCCATTATACGATAAAGTTTCTTGATGAAAAACCGAAATCCATTAACCTGAACACGTTACCAATTTTTTGGTAGACGTCGACATACGCCACAACAATACTAAACAAAAACAGCAGTAGCTGCTACTGCTGCATATACTCGAATGGTGAATAGAATCACACATATTAGCAATGGCGAGCGGATATTTGATAAATCCGCAGAGGTAATGCGGCTCTTATTGATTCCTCGTATAACGTTGTATGATTCTATCATCAATATTTATGTTCATGAGCCATGAACAGCAGATGCAAACAGGGTCCAGCCTCATTTCGAACTTCCAACAATTCCTGCTCGTATACTAATAACCGATTATGTTTATCTATCATAATTAGAGTTCAATTAGCAGCCAGCGGAATTGTGGGTCTGGCTCCGGCTCTAGTACCATCAAAATACAATGAAATCAATGCTTATAATAAAAGTTTTCTAAACAAAATCGAGCAAGAGGCGAAAATTTGTGAACAGTAAGCGTGGAACTGTACATAATGCATAATCAAATATTTATCAGGAATTGATTTATTTACTGCGTCCGATGTAAATTTCACGCGCGTGCAATGTTCAACAAGCATCCCTTTCGTAACACCTGCAGGATTGGAAAGTTTCAGAGCATCATCAGCAGCGACCAGGGTCGTGGTAGAACATTGTTCGAATTTGGTGCGATTCGATCCCAAACCAGCAGTGTGCATCCCGATGTAATGCTCCAACTCTTGCTTCAGTTCCTACTCTCCCGGAATGCAAAACGTGTATCAGTCAGGTACAAAGTTGTACGAGCCTGCCTGTTTTGTGTGCTAATAAACCGATTAACGCTAATGGCATGTTCATGGTTAAGCAAGCCTACACCTCTACCACCCGCACCATAATACCTTCATAACTTAGTTTTAGCAAAAGTTGCTATATGTAAATATAAATACATAATAGGAGTATAGTAATAATTTAAAAATAATAATTTTCATAGAACAAAAATGTGTGTATTAAAAACAGAGTTAATTATATTTGACTGGATTGAATAAAATGAAACTGGAAATATGCTTTGCAGGGATGCCGGTAGATATTTTAATTAAACTATCAAAATATCTATTAAACCTGTCAATTTGGGACGCAAGCGATATAAATAGTTCGACAAACAACAATATCATCCCGAACGGGTTTAATTTAATATCGGCCAGTTGATTGAAAACCAAAGTAATAATTGACACATTGCGATAAATGTCATAAAAAATTTACATTTTAAAAAGGTTCACGAGTATGCTATCAAAATGAGCATAAAAACTAATGTCAGCCCGACGATGTCAACTGCTGATATGACAAGCTAAATAACAGATAATATTGATAACAGAGTTTATCACAATGCTTTGTTCAAATATTCAATTTTTTCATATAAAAAAATACTTTTGAAATTAGTGATTCAATGATAAATAAATGCGATTCATTCATGAATGTCGAGTCTGGTGAGTGTTAGAGCTCAAAAGCTCAAATAATGTCTAATTTTAATTAACAAATGATGAGTTTAGTAGAGATCTTTTAAATAAGCACATTTATCTTGAATAAATAATAAACGCTATAATAAAAAAGTTTTAAATACATAAGTATTTATTTCAATTTATGTAGTGGACGAATCGTAAAAATACCAAACGAATCAGCATCCCATAATTCCATGAAAGATTATTTCAAGTAATTGCAGATTTTATCAAATAAATAGAACAAAACAATTGTGTGTAAACACGTAGAATACTTTTAAATATGCAGAATCCTCTGAGGCAGCGGTGTCCATCATGCAGTGCAAAGCACGTACCAAACTTTTTCAATTCTGAGAAAGAAAAAAGCGGTATTGCTGGAAAATGCTGCATTTGCTGTTGTAAGACTTTCATATTTATTTATCATTTCTAGAGGGTAAGTGGTGCTAAGAGAAAAAACTACCAGCTTGGCTTTAATTGTCACTGACAAGTCTAATTACTTAAAAAAAGATTTGCTGCTTTAAGTCGTACTTGCAGATGCCGACAAACAACCGCTAAACGATTCAGCTTAACATCTCGAGAACAGTTAAAGAAAGAGAGAACGATAAGGTTAAAGAAAAACTGATTGCCCTGTTGGAGTGAAAACAAAATTCTGCTTTAGAAGTAATGAAAGAATGTCAAGATCACAAAAAAAAGCAAATCAAAAAGCTGGACAAGCTTTAGTAGACGGTTCGAGTTCAAGCTCGAGTTACGGAGATATTAGCCTGAAACTTTCAATATTGTTGGACTCAAGCTCGACTTGAAAAGCTCGAGCTCGAATGCCATCCCTACTCTCAGGTACAGGCTCAAGCAGAAATAACTCCCAAAGTTCAGGAGAGGGCAATGTATCATCAAAAACATTTTTTAACAATTTTTTTTTCATATTTTTTTAATATCCTTAAGGATGTT
The DNA here is from genome assembly GCA_030264695.1 of Lissagria laeviuscula. Lineage (NCBI taxonomy): Eukaryota > Metazoa > Arthropoda > Insecta > Coleoptera > Staphylinidae > Lissagria > Lissagria laeviuscula. The sequence continues at coordinate 10,124 of JARJDU010011220.1, forward strand.
ACGGTGGAGCCGGATTTAAGTCCGTGAGTCTTTTTTCTGTGGGATTACCTCAAGAAGAAGGTTTTCAAACGTCGTCGTCGGTTCTTGAACCATCGGAAAATTCAAGAAAATATTGTAAAAAAATCACCGATGTGCTTGTGAAAATGATGGAAACCATGCAAGAACGGCTTCAAATGTGTATCAGTCGTCAAGGTCACCATTTGGTCTATATAGCTTTTAAAATTCGATGAATAAATCTAATTATGATGAGTTTTTTAAAAAGCCCGCTAGATTATTAGAGTTGGCCACTCCTGATCTAAACCAAAGTGAAAATCTAAACTGAATATTAGAACGGGTGCTCAATGCTCAAAATGCTCATTTATGCATCGTTTCAATCGCTAATTAATAACATTATTAATGAAATCGAATCTTTAAAGGAATAATGAAATTAAACTGACATTTTACAATTAAAAATCTCCGGAATCAATTCCATTCATCTTAATGTCAATATTAACTTAAGTCTGATATCGGAATAAGCAAAGAATTAAATTTACTGCTGCAAAACTGCGTCTATCTATTGTTTATTGATTAAGATAAAGCTTTTTCTACTATTTTTGAATTTATTTCTGCGAGTTTTATTAATATCAATTTGTTTAAATTGAAATTTGTGCTAATACTTGAACTTCATAAGTTTTAATCAAACGTACATTCCTCTTAAATAGATTGCAATGAGAGGGTGAGAGAGAAACAGTTTTATCTTTTGGCACACCAACCTAGCCGTAAAGAAGCAATTAATTTCAATTTGGCTGGTTCGTGTAAAAGTGCAATTAAAAGTCTTAATTCCGGCTGAACGTTGAGTGACGTTCCTGTTCCTGTTCTCTTTCATTCCGGCTGGCGATTTTTTACTCGCGCCGAGTACTATGGGGATGCGAAGGTGCGGAAATGTTCAAATAGTGTAACGTAACACAAAAGTGAGAAATAAAATCATGGGCAA
>JARJDU010011223.1:0-11930 GCA_030264695.1 Lissagria laeviuscula
GGTAATAGCTTCCGGCCCAAACCGCGGCTTCGTAGGTCCGGCTCCAACCAAGGATTGGTTCGGACTACACCTCACCTCCAGGACTCGCAGCCACAATAACCAAAAAGGAGTAGGAGATGTCATTAGTAATCTAATTACTAATGACCATTACTATCAATGGTACTCACCTAATCATCGAGACTCGGTGAGTACCATTGATAGTCATCCAATGCGGCTACTGGTGTATGGTTTCTTGTACATGCTTTGGTATATGGACTTAGTGTTCAGGCGTATGTCCTGAACACTGAAGTCCTTATACCTTTTGCATGCACGAGATCCCATACACCATACGGCTGTATTGGATGACGTTCATTTGCAACCAATGCAATTCTAAGTCCGACTATATTAAAAAGAAATTTTTACTCGCAGCAGGATTCGAACCCGCGACACCTACTTAAGAAGCAAGTGCTCTAGCCATTGCGCTATCGAATCTTCTTGCTAATACAAAATCGAAACTTATATTTATAGTTATAACCGAATCGGACTTAGATTTTTTTTACTCGATCGCATATGCATACAAGACAAATGTATGCATTTGAGATCGAGTACATATTATCCTAATTAAATCCTAAAATGTCTGGCGATGCTATTCCGTAGATCCTGGCACGGGCCAGAGTAATCCACTATGCCGTTGTCAATGAAGCGCAGCTTGACTTATTATGCAAGCAGGTCAAATCAAGTTATTCACTTAGATAAATCCTGGCATCCTGTCATGCTGATGCTGAAGTTCTAGAACGGTTTGCATCTCGTTCACTGCGACCTGGTGCTCCTCCAGGTGCACAACGTATTGACAGTTCAAATACTTCAGGTTGCCGTCATTGATGAATATACTCTAAAAATTAAAACTGGTGGTAAGATATTGTAGTTAATATGACAAGAATAATGTTACACATAAGTATTTGCAAAATTAGAAACCCCAAAACAGCCCTTTCCCGCAATTTCACTGCGTCGGCAGGGCATGCTTCACTTTCAGAATTAAATTATCTCTGCAATGAATACAAAATTTTGTGCATCCGACAAGCGGTTGGACCCAAATAATGTTTGCAAATTCAATCTAGTTCCTTCTCAAATTTATCCTATCCCGATGCCACAAATAGTTCCCAAAATACGCGCAAAAACCTGCAAAAAACCTAAGTTTCAAAACGGTGTGCTTCTGCACACTATAAATTAAATTATTTAGGGTTTTTCCCGCTGTAATTCTTGACTTTTAAAAATTTTTCCCAATTGCAAATTCAACCTAGTTTCCCTTCATAATTTTCCTAACCCGATGCCGCAAATAAATCACGAAATACGTGCAAAAACCTGCCAAAAACCTAAGTTTTAAAATATAAGCACGCCTAAAATTAATTTATTCCGGGAGTTTCCTGCAAAAAATTTCAAGTTTTCCTTCATAATTTCCCTATCATGCTGCCGTAAATAGCTCCCAAAATACGCGCAAAAACCTGAAAAAAAACTGACTTTTAAAACAAAAGCACGCTATAAATTCATTTGGAGCATTATCCGCTGAATTTCATGACTTTTAAAAACTTTCCCTAATTGTACATTTTTTTAATTTTTCCTCATATTTTTCCTCATATTTTTCCTATCCCGATGCTGCAAAATAGTTCCCGTAATACGCGCAAAAACCTGCAAAAAAGCAAAGTTTTAAAATGTAAGCTCGCATTATACCCCGAGTTATTTAAATATTTAAAATATATTTAAATACGCCCAATAATTTAAACAGATGCAGTGGAGATGAAAGAACCACGACTTTAAAATATAATTTAAAATATGGCTATGAACTCAAAACGAAGTTTAGAGGTAAGGCACCGGAAGTTAAATGCTTAAATTAAATGCGTTCCCAGATAAATATCAAATACACCTTTCCTTTGTTAATGAGCTACCACGTCGCGATTTGCGGACTCCTGCAGCAACTTGTTGCCCTTGTTTCACCTCCGGATTTGCCATATTGTAACTGCACCAAGTCAAGAAGTCAGGTTAACGCCTTTAAAGTAGTACCTAAAACAGTCAAGTATTAATATATTTAAAGTTAATATCTGTTAATATTAAGCATATTAGATGAAGAGTTTTGTGGCAACTGCTGGTTTTTGGAGTCAGGCTTTGCCTAAAAGTCTTACTATTGTGTTGATATACGATGTCGTTGCCTCAAAATAAAAACAATATAAATTAGGAGAATGGGTTAGGTAACACTTCATTTTATGCTTACCTAATATTTGATATTTCTGAAGTATACACTAAGGTGAATGGCACATTTGCCATTTTTATTGTTTTGAGGACGTCGTACCCCTGGCTCTTGTCACTGGAATAAAACACCGGCGACGCAAACCAGTGGTATGAGTGGCCCTTAACGAGACCCTCCCCAGTTTTAAGTCCACTACACGGAATTACAACATCGTGCAAGTGGTGCTGGATCGCAGGTTCACCTAACTGAAATTGTAACCCTCTGGACGCTCATCGGTTTGTTGTCCTCTATCTCCCCGCCAGTGGCTGCTCAAGGTTTATTGGCTCGTTTCGTCTGGCATACGTCTGTTTCGCCAATACCCATAACTCATTTGGATTTGATGGAAGATTGACGCAGATTAGCTTCAGTCTGTCTACCTCTTCCGGAGTAGGAATTGTCATAGATTTTCTCTTCGCCGTTACTCTAACACATAAAAAATATTGTAAATCTAATCAAACTCATCGATTAAAATATTCCTACAAATACTATATAACTCTCTACTAGATACACCCAAAAACGTGCAAAAAACCAAGTTTCAAAACAGAAACACGCTATAAATTAATTAATTTCTGACCTTTCGCGCGTTTCCCTTCACATTTTTCTATCCCGATGCCGCAAATAGTTCACGAAATTAGTTTAGTTTCAAAACAAAATTAAGCTATAAATTAATTAATTTGGAACATTTCCCGCAAAAATTCACGACTTTTGGAAACTTTCCCTAATAGTACATTTTATCTAATTTTCTCTCAAATTGTTTCCTATCCTGGTGCCAAAAATAGTCTCCAAAATGCGCGCAAAACCTGCAAAAATCCTAAGATTCAAAACAAAAGCACGCTCTAATTTATTAATTTTGAGCAAGTTTCGTTGAAATTCCAAACATTTGAAAATTTTCCCCAGTTGCAAATTCAATCTAGTTTCCCTTCATATTTGTCCTATTCCGATGAGGCAATTGATTCCCGATGTACATGCAAAAACGTGCAAAAAACCTATGTTTCAAAACATGAGCTTATTGTAAATTAATCAATTTTGGGCATTTTCGCCTAATATTCATAACATTTGAAAACTATCCCTTAATGCAAATTCTATCTAGTTTCGCTTTATATTTTTCCTATCTCAAAGCCGCAAATAATTCCCGAAATACGCGCAAAAACCTGGAAAGAAACCTTACTTTCAAAACAGCACCAGGTTATAAATTAATTAATTTGGGGCATTTCCCGTTAAAATTCATGACCCTTAACAACTTTTCACAATTGCAAATTCAATCTAGTTTCCTGATACCGCAAATAGTTCCAGAAATACGCGCAAAAACCTCTTAAAAAACCTAAGTTTCAAAACAAAAGCGCGCTTTAAATTCAATTAGTTCGGAAACTTCACGCAAAAACTTTCGTTTTAAAAACGTTCCCTAATTGCAAATTTAATCTAATTTACCCTCATATTTTTCTTATTCCAATGCGGCAATTAGTTCCCGAGATACACGTAAAAACGTGTAAAAAATCAAAGTTTCAAAAAAAAAGCATGCTATAAATTAATTTATTTGTGGCATCTCCCGCTAAAATTCATAATATTTAAAAAAAATCAATCTAATTTCCCTTCATATTTTTCCAGCAAATGATCCCCGAGATACAAGCAAAAACGTGCAAAAAACATAAGTTTTAAAACAGAAGCACGCTCAAAATTAATTAATTTCGGGTATTTTTCGCCGAAATTTATGACTTTTGAAAACTTTCCCAAATAGTACATTTTGTCTAGTTTTTTAATATATTTTTTCTATCCCAATGCCGCAAATTGCTCCCGGGAGACGCGCAAAAACCTTAAAATAACCTAAGTCTCAATACCAAAGCATGCAATAAATTAATTTATTTCTGGCACTTCCCACTAAAATTTACAACTTTTAAAACCTCTCTCTAGGGAAGAAGTTAAATCTACTCCATTCCTATATTTTTTTTATCCCAATGCCGCAAATAGCTCCTAAGAAACGCGCAAAAACCTAAGTTTTAAAACAAAATCACGCAATAAATTAAATAATTTCGGGCATTTCCCGCTAAAATTCATGACATTTACAATCTTTACCTAATTGCAAAATCAATCTAATTTCCATTCATATTGTTTTCTATGCCGATGCGGCAAATGGTTCCAGAGATACCCGCAAAAATGTGCAAAAAACCTAAACTCACAAGATTCTTTGCAAATTTCATCTAGTTTTCCCTCATATACTCCCAAAATGCACACGGCTCTCGCCAATATTTCCTTAAAAGTTAAAGTTAATTAAATATTAAAATATATTTAAATACAAGCAATAATTTAAACAAATGCAGTTGAAAAGGAAGAACAACTTCAAAAATTAATTTAAAATGTAACTATGAACTTATGAACTATGAACTTAGGTTAAACAATTAATTTAAATGCGTTCCCAAATGAATATCAAATATAACTTTCCTTTGTAAATCGAGGTTGACTCTAGCAGCAAATCGTTGCACTTGTTTCACCTCACGGTTTTGCAATTCCGTTACAGCACCAAATCTGGAAATCAAATCAACGCCATTAAAGTAGTACCTGAAACCGTCAAGTATTAATAGATTTAAAGTTAATATATTTAAATATTAAGCATACTAGATAAAGAGTTTTGTGACAGCTGCTGGTTTTTGGCGTCTGACATTCCCTAAAAGTCTTAATATTGTGTTGATATACGTTGTCGTTGCCTCAAAATAAAAACAATATAAATTTGAAGAGTGGGTTAGGTAATACTTTATTTTATGTTTACCTAATATTTGAGAAGTAATACTTTCTGAAGTATACACCAAGGTGGATGGCACATTTGAAATTTTTATTATTTTAAGGACGTCGTACCCCTGGCTTTTGTACTAGGATGAAACACCAGCATCGCGAACCAGTGGTATGAGTGGCCCTTAACAAGACCCTCCCCAGCTTTAGATTCACCACACGGAATGATAACATTGTGCGAGTGGTGCTGGATCGCAGGTTCACCTAACTGAAATTGTTACCCTCTGGTTGAGAAAAATGCTCTAGTACGCTGCAGAGCTAACACCGAAATCACATTATGCAGCATATCTCCGAAACTTCTTAAGCAATCGAATTGCAATTTACACACGATTTTAAGATAATTGCAGAGACCAATCAGTCAAAATATGAAGTGCATAGCTAAATTGGTTCTCCAGATATTGAGAAAAAAGCTCTAGTACGCTGCAGAGCCTACACCGAAATCACATTTTGCAGCATATTTTCGAAACTTCTAAAGCAATCGAATTGCAATTTACACACGACTTTAAGATCCTTGCGTAGACCAATCTGTCCAAATATGAAGTGCCTAGCTCACTTGGTTCGCTAGATATTGAGAAAAATGCTCTAGTGCGCTGCAGAGCTAACACCAAAATTTTAAAATTAAACTGTAAACAAAGCTTTAGACGTTTTTTTTTCGCGTGGGTTGTGCTGTGTGCAGCCTGACATGCGAAACGGATTTTGAATGATCATGGACTGCAACTTCTTTCGCTTGTTTTCAGTACGATTATTGGCGGTACTACGAAAACCTCTGCCAATGACGTCACAACATATTCAATATTTGTACGTTTAATAATTAATATGAGCAAAAATTTCAATTACGCCATTAGATTAAAAATGTATATTTCTTTGTTATACAATCATTGCAAGTGCAACGTTCCATAAGGCTGATAATGCCCATTGTATCAATAAATATTTGAGCTGTTATTATTACCTAATTTATCTTGGAGCTAAGTTCGATATTGTAGAAGCCCTTTGTAGAAGATCTTACACATTTGATCTCAATAGATACATGTATTATACTAAAATTCAAATTAAGAACGAAATAGTTGTCGAAGTGGGAACACAATCATTACATAAACATTTCATCAAATTTTTTGTTCTGTTGTAGATACTGTAAGTTAATATATGATTTCAATTTTTAATTTGTTAAAGACCCTACTACAAATTACAGAAATGACAGCAATACGCACTATCACCAGATAGAAGAAGGAACGCAGCGAATGCAAGACCATTTTGCATCAGTCTGGTGTTATCCTCGTGAATTCCTTAAGAAGCTCATTTGCCCGACGAACTGTTTCTCCGATATGTCCGGGTTAAAGCGAGCAGCAAAATAGAGGTGAGATCGAATGCGTATTGCCGGGTATGTTTTTAAAATAACCTTTAAAAAAAGTCTAATTAGTTTGCTCCCAAATAATCACGGCGCGAAAAAAGAATTTCTTATAGCAGTTTAGAGGTAAATGAGCCTCTTGAAGAAAACTATGAACTATATCGTTCGTATCCTTGCTTCTGTAAATAACAAGGACTACAGTGATAGAGACAAGAAGAACGCAGCTTATATCGTTCTTGTTAAAAAGTTTAAGGAAGTTAACAAGGAAACGACTAGTGATACTGTCACTAAATAATTAAACTCATTAAGAAGCTCATAGAAAAGAAATCAATAAAATTATTTGCTTCTCAAACCTAAAAGCAAGATTAAGTAAGTGTGGACGAAATCTTAGATTGGGTCGACTGCGTGAATGTTATTGAACATGCGCGTATTTCTCGTAAGAGTACCATAATTCCCTATTTTCTATACTATTACCGTAATAATCAATTTCCCGGTACAGAAAATTGAATTATTACGAGCAATCAGCGGAAATCCAAATTTCCGTCTAGAGCTTGTCATGTTGCTTATTGCATAATCTCGATAGATGATAATCATCATTATACCAATAATAAAGATAACAAGATTTCTATTAAGTTCATGATTTTGAGTGATGCGCGCGTGTTAAGAAAACTAATAACAGCAGTCAGCCGTTCTGAACAGTTTCTACATCATTGTTAAAATGTGAATTATTTAATTATATTAAATATTCATTAGTTATTATAAATTTGTTAAATAATAGTTACAGTCAATCACTCCGGAATACATCGATATAAAATATATTTACACATTTTAACACATTACATTAACCAATTATTGCAGTTTTTATGATATACATAAACAATATTTCATATGCTCAGAAACTCTCACATTACAATAATTTCATCTAATAATTATCATCCAGTCTCCACAAGATAACAAGCTAATAATCTTCTTTCATAAATAATTCATTCAAATTTCTTAATTAAACAAACTCACTCAGTAAACAGTTTATTAACTACATATTCTGCATTTTCTCATTATGCAACTTTATAATATATGTATTTACTGTGTTTAATAAGTATTTAAGCAAATTACCCGATTAATTTGAGTATTATTCAAGTTTCATTATTTTTATAAATATGCATATCATATTATCATACCTTAAAGTCTGAACAAGACCCATTCCTTCTTTCCTATCTATGTTTGTTAGTAATCTTAATTATATTTAATTATTTAAGTATTTATTTAATTACACAAATACAGTCATTTTATGTCTGCATTTATGCCAATAACATGACTCTTCTTGTTTCACACAATTTCCATTTATTTATATTTTGTTTCATTATTGCTTGTTCTTGCCATTTACTTCCAATTAGCATAAAATTAATAAATAAACAGCAAGCATCACAGTTTCTCTTAATCAATCTACACATCTTCATCAGCAATAACCAATTCGGCATTAACCTGTCATATAAAACCTGAACTGCGAAATCAATTTCAAAATCATTACAATAATCAGTAAGTAGTGTAGAAGGCTTGTGTGTGTTGTACACGTGGACTTGGTCTAAACTGCTGATAGTTCGTTGAGTATTGAGCTTGGAAGTCCTGATGGCTTTCGGGTTGTCGCACCTGTAGTTGAATATGTTGAGGAGTATGTCCATTGGATTGTTTAGCTTCGTATCTCACACTTGGCGCCTGAGATTGAGGTTGAGGCTGTGGTGGTTTATATCTATATTGATATTCTGAACTGGCAGAATTGATAGTTGCATCCACGACGTATCTCGGTCTGTGGAAAGCCCCGAAGGTATATTCATTATTATTTACATTATTCCCAAATCCAGTGGAGACAGGTCTTAAAGGGAGATTGGGTAGTGTAGGGTTAAGTGCATCGTTCAATGTCACATCATACTCATTTTCATTAATGTCCAACGGGTTCTTTTCAACAGCAGTAGGTTTCGCTACAATAATGGATTCCTTTTCCTTGCTTCCGGCTTTAATACTCCCTCGGTTCTGGGTGGGTCTTGGGCGATAGTCCTCCACTACAACATCATGGTTAGGTTTATTCCGCATTTGTTTCCCTGGTTTGGGTACATCTTCCTCTTCCTTGCTGCTTTCCTGTGAGACTTGAGCTGACTGCCTGCTTTCTTGAGTGTTTTGGGATTCAGATTTAAGCCCAATGGGTTGCAAACCTCTTGAGATGTACGGATTGCCTCCCCGAGAAGGTAAAAATGGACGTTTAACTACCCTCACACTCTTATAACTATTCCCTGCAGGAGAGTCTTCTTTCTTCGGGGCTTCTGTAGTTGTAGTAGTGGTGGAAGTTGTAGTTGTAGTAGTTGTAGTACTAGCCAATTTTGATCTCAAAAAATCCTTCCTTTCACTTCCACCGTATTTCCTCCTGCTACTTATAGTAGTACTACTTGGAGTAGCTTTCCTCTCTTCTCTCTCTTCCTTGGCACTTTCTCTAGGTTTGATCTCTTCTTCCACTTCTTCGTCATAATCTATCGTTGCTGGTCTTTTACGACTTCCTTGGCCAACTCGTCGCTCCTCATTTTTTGGCTTCTGACTCCTTTTTACTGGACGCTCCTCCTCATCCTCATAATATTCTTCATCGTCTTGAGGTCTTCTTGAAACTTTGGGTCTATTTCTATTCTTCGGTTCTTCTCTATCCCTATCTCTATCCCGTTCCCGGTTTTTATTACTTTTTCTTGAATTGGAAGTTATACTAGCATCCGCTTGCGAATCCTTAGAAGTTGGTCTTTTTCTAGAGAGAGGTGGTTCTTCCTCGTACTCATCATAATATTCTTCGTCTTCTGCTACTTTGGACAGGTTAACAGGAACTGGACCAATGGTCGTTTTATAGGCATATTTATCAGCTTCACTTTTCGGAACAGGTGGGCGAACGCGTGGTGCCACTCGAGGTCGGTCAAATAAAGAACTACCCGCTGGCTTTACCAAAGGTTTAATATCTTCAGCTGAAGCACTTGGCGCTTCTTCCTTTCGCTTGGTAGATCTACGATCATCATCTTGATAATCGTCATCAACTGGCCTTCTTGCGCCTTTTCTCATTGGTCTTGCAGGTCTCCTATCCACGTCTTCCTCGTTCTCTTCTTTATCTTGCTTGCGCTTGTCATAACGTCTATCATCTGATGGCCTCTTTTCATCCCTCTTTCTCTCTTCAGTCCTCTTCTCAGGTTTTATTTCTTCCTCCATGGGCCTTCTCCTGCTCTCCTCTTTCGGCTTTTTATTTCTTCCTTCAGCTCTATCGAACCTCGGATCTTCATCTTCATATTCTTCGTATTCATCTTCGTACTTCCTCCTGTCTTCTTTATTCCTTCTCGAGGTTGGACGATTCCGACGGGAGTTACCTCTCCTACGATCATAACGTTCCTCATAGTCCTCTTCGTATTCGTCGTCGTAGACAGGCCTTGGGCGTGGACGAGGTCGTTTGTTGCGTCTGCGTCCTTCGCCTCTTGGTGCCGCTTCTGTGGCGGTGTATCGCGGTTCGTCGAAATATTCCTCGTCAGCTTCATCGTATTCGTCATAGTAGTCATACTGAGGGCGGCGGCGGCGTGCCGGTTTGCGTCTGCGTTGATTATCTGGTTGGTTTTGAGGACGACGGGGTGCGCCACCGCCTGTAAGTATGGCGGGCGGTGGTGGCGGAGCGTATACTATCAGCGGTTTGATTGTTGTTGTTGATTGAGCTTCGTATAATGCATCGTTTCTAAAAATCGATTAAGAGGTCAGTTGATGGATTCATTTAAAGATCAAGAGTATTAATGTCTATGCAATTTACCTGTGCCAAAAATTCTTGGAATTGACGCAATCCACTTCGGAGACGAAATGACAAATGAAGGTCCTCTGATCGAAGGCTGTATAATTAGCGCAGAGGAAGTCATATCGTGTGCCATATAAGCAATGATGGTATACCTGCAAATATCATAAATCTAAAATAAAGTACATATTATATGGATGTTGACAAAGTTTACGAGAGATTTTACTCTCACATATAAATATGTCTTATATTTAAACAATAATATTAGGTTTATGTCATTCCTAACATCTTCATACGAGAATAATATTAACTACATGCATAAATAACATAATTTTAGAGTGACGCGGTGAGTGCAGAATGATGACATCTTTGCGCAGAGAAGCCCGCAATCGGACACAAGGTCAAAACTGTATAAAACCCTAATCATCGCTAATAAGCATCAGACATGTGGAAGAATACAAATAGGTAATGAGAAGTAAGAAAAGAAAACAAATGAAAAAATGAGTTTTGGTTTAGAAGACTTTTGTATGAGAAGTTGTGCAACCATCTTTTTCTCGCTCCGCTGATTATCCGAGGCTATTAGGTAGGTAGTCATTGCATGCACATAACATCTATATATGTGTGCGCACATGAATAGATTCCATATACATATTTACTCTTAGATTAATGTTGTTATGTAAGACTTTTCACTAAAGAGGAGAGAACAACGTCATCGTTTATTTGTTTATTAATAGATTCTAAGATGCTATGCAATGACTTATTGAGATTATTAAGAAATCGTTTTAAAGATATATTAGAATTATTTTTATTCCTGTCCAAGTAAGATGCAAGAAGTAAAAATAATGCAATAAAACAAAATGCTATCATCGGATAGCAGAAAACAAGTGAAAGTGTTAATCCATCCATAATTATGAGCTTTGGGCCGAATATCATCGACGTGGAACGCGACTGTTGAAATTTGAAATTATTTCCATGTCATCATCGACGAGTCGCAAGGTCGTGGAATTTCCTGCTGCTAATGCAAATTCTACGTCAGTTTAGCATAAGCATTTTGTTTGTATACCTTGTGATATACATCTTTAATGGCTAATGACATTTTCATTTCACTTTCTTTTTATTCTCCTTCGAAGTTATAACTTGTTTATATAAGCAATAAGCCAGTATTTGTATTTCCATAGCAAAATATTTTTTTAAATTAATTATTTTGCGCACGAGATAGGGCTCAACCTGAAAGTTCCCTATCGCGATAATTTTTACTGCCACACAAGCTACTTGACTACAAGACGCTTGTAAGCCCGCCCCACATCTAACGCAACAATAAAGCTTGTTTTGCGGGTTGTGCGGAGCTGCTATTCTAACACCTATTCGCCTGCTTCAAGTCACATTTGAAACCGAAAAACTTTTTGCAATCTTGCCAGGTTGCTAGCGATATCCTGTTGAGACGCGCGTTAGCTCCACACAGCAGACCCTCGACGAGTGGCGAGGTCGACGTTGATTGGCTAGCAGCAAGCTCAGGTATAGCTTTGCTCACTAGCTGAAGCGGTAGCACACAGAGCCGTATGACGGTTGATTAGTACATTTGGGTATCTATTACATGCATATTTCGATTTAATCAATCGACGGCTTTGTGAGCGCCACCTCCCTTGTCGAGGATCTGTTGTGCGAAACTGGCGCGCGTCGCAATAGGACTCCGCTGGAATCTGGCAAGATTGCAAAAAGTTTTTCGGTGGAAGCTAGACAACTAGTGTGCA
>JARJDU010011270.1:0-14407 GCA_030264695.1 Lissagria laeviuscula
AGAAGGATACACGTCTAGTATACAACCAGCGTGTATTCAATCGTTCGGAAAATTGCGCAAGATATTTGTTTTCAGAGCAAACAGTGCTTTCGGGGTAAAACGACGGCATCAGGACTCACATGCGCATGGAATGTTCGCATGTTTGGCATGTGCATGAGTATAGTTTAATCAAAAGTTCGCTGGCGAATTGCGCGTTGTTTTCTATGTTGGCTTATAGCGCTTGCTCTTTTAACATAAATTAAAACGTGATAGCTATTTGAATGTTAATGTTGTTGTTGTTGTAGCCAGTTGTATGCTTGTTAGGTAATATCCTGTCTGAAGCTTTGGGGGAATGAAAGAAAAATATGCCAGTCAGTTATGAATAATATCTCTAATCATAAAACCTGTCTTTTCAAACTTCAATAAAATTGTTGATTTTATAAGAACTAGTCGACATCTTGTAGAAATATACAATTTCGTAGATGATTTATAACAATTTCTTCTTGAGCACGTTCGGTTCCTCGTTGGCTGCGACAGGAGACACTGAAGACACACAGGCCTCGAGAAAAATAGCTCTCATTTGTCCTAAAGCTTTGGGTAAGAACACCGGAAAAACAAAGCGACGACCAGACACCAGGCCCATCTTCCCTACTTCGCACTGCTTCCTCTTCTGGTTTTCTTCCCCTGCTCTCAGCTAGTAAGAAATTGTGACAGATTAAGGCGGCGATGTTAGAGGCTTTTCGGAAATTCACATTTCGCCACCGCAGTAGGATAGCTGCGATAGGAAGAGGAAACCGGAAATCTTTGCGGGTATTCTACTACGACGACGAACTGAATGAATGTTGCTAACTTAACAAATCTTCCATCGTGATTTTCCTACGACTTGCAATTTTTCATATTTTATATTTAAATATTCATTTCTTTTTAAAATTTCTTTAAAAACTATATAAAGCTGTCATACTTAGTTCATTTTTTTTAAATTTGTTTGCTTGTCTGTCTTCTTAACCTCCAAATCCAAAGCTTTAAATGGAAATATACTTAGCCAAACCCTGAAAATCTTGATCTAACAGCTTGTAGAGCATACGTCGTCCCTTATTTATTTATCTCCCGACCGGGAAATTTTATTCTGTCAAGTGTAATACTTAGGAACATTATATTTGTAAGAAAAGAAGAGTCTTCCATTCGCTGCCGCTCGCAACTCGCTACTTCGTATTTCCAGCCAGAGTCTCAAAGAACCTAAGGTAGTGCCCGCGTTATTCCTCTCGTTCAAGCCGCTTTGCGAGAACACTACGTGACTATTTTCGAAATATATAACTTTTGTATTCATATAATGCCTTCCGCCCGTCGGAACCGAAGTGGGAAGTTGTGTGGCTGATGCTTCGCCAAGCATGCGTTCCCTCCGCGTTTTCTTTCCCTCCTCTCTTTTTATTCCTTTTGTTGGACGCTCTACCAACCTAAGACTTTTTATCCACTTAACATTTTGAATATATTTTCCTTTAAAAAATATATGAAAATCATAATATATTTTTGTGTAATTATTTGAAATGTCAAAAATAGAAGAACAACTAAGAAGACATAGTAGTTGATTGCAGAACGAACTAGAGTGCTATTTGCCATTTTCTTCTCCATCTTTAGAATTAAAGAAGCACTACAAGATCCACAACATAATGCACTAAACCTAGCGCATCCTTCGTAAATGGACAAGATGATGAAAAGATCCGTTGCAATAATGCTTAGAACGGCTTCGGACTACTTCAAGGATCTACTGCTGTTGCCCACACTACTACGACGAATGTTTATGTGTGTAACAACCTAAGGGAAGATATGAGATCGTGCAACTGTAGGACATCTATGTACCTTGAAATTGTGCAGCTTGAAAATATGGAAAAGATTGAAAATGTCAGATTGTTATTTTTAAGTGAGACGTCAAAAGTATTTCTTCTCGGTCTAGCAATTCCTGCTGAGGTGGGTTAAACACCGCAATGGATGCGCTTGTCACAATGCATCTAGTATAAGACTTAAAAAAAAGAACTTTTGAAGAAGAAGAAGCAGAAAACGAGATGGTTGCGGTTCAGTAAGAGGTAAAATCAATGAGACGGAAGCAAGTCGTTTGCATCACAATGCTAGGATTGTAATAGAGTTCAACAATTTCTAGAAGAACTGTGATAAAAATGTAAATTTTTTACATTTTATCAAGATAAATAATTGAAAATAATAACATAGTCGTTGAATGTATATATAGAGTTATATTATTTATATGCTGGATTTTATCAAAGTTTAATAACCCAAAATATATTTTTTATCTATATAAGAATTATGAAATATTATACGAAATGATGAAGAGTTTCCATTTCAGAAATTGAATACCACGATTTCTTCGGTTGTAGGTATCCAGTTGTTTTCCCATCTTGTACTAAAAGTAACGAAACTCTGAAAGAAAATTCAGAACTCACAACTTTTTCTATTCCGCGCGCACAGTCCACGTAATATCCGTAATGGTGTTGTAGACAAGCCGCCTTTGACAAACATATAAAATCTCACGTTTCGTTCGCCAGAGACGACGATTTATCTATCTATGAATGAAGACGTAATTTTTATCCGCCCGTCCACAAAGATGAATAGAACTAGGTACGGGTTCTCGCTCCTACTTGTCGTTCAATTAAGGCTACATTCTCTCGAAATGATTTATGGTTTTTTTGCCATTTTCTAGCTAGTATAAAACCGAGACAGAACAAGGCTAGAAGAACATCGAAAGAAAGAAGAAGTGCGCATAACAACAACAACAAAAAGAAGGAAATTGTAGGTGTAAAAAATATATTAAAGAGTCTTGATTAATTTTTTATGTATTATGAGAGTTGCGATACTGGAAATCGCCTTTTTCTTGAATCAGAATTTTTTCTTCTTTCTTTTCTATATACCATTGAAGCAAGATAGCTGCGTGGCTAATTGCCAATTGAGAATATAATCCATTTCCGGCGAACGCGAGTTATTTTTCTTCGTTTTCTATGACATCACCGACCGTCTACCGTCAGGATAGAAGCAAGTCTTATTTATAAAATGATTTTCTGATTGTGTTTCCAATCTCCGAGGAGTTTCAATTATCAATTTTTGATATCAATCTTCCCTATTTAATATATATATAAATTTATTGCATTAAATTAAATATTAAATTATATGCCGTCCAATAATCTGGTAATAATCCGAGAGACAAACAAATCCGGCAGTGGCAATGAGATGCATCTAGAACACGAGCAGTGTTAGCCGTAGGCAAGTAGCAACTAAGCGTGTTGTTCCTGATTTTCTCTCAAGATAAAATTGGTCCAGGACCCACAACCGGAACTATAGACCAAGAGTCCTTGTCGTTGTACGTAGTCGTAGTGGAAGGATCGATCTGCTATAGAGAGACGTAAACAACTTCTGATCAGCACATCTCCACTCTATAATAGGTCAATGAACTAAACCTTTCAGTTTGCAGCATTTCTAATCTAACCTAACTTAATCTAATTTAATATCCAAATATAATCTTAGTCGAAATAAAATAGAAGCAATTTATAGAAAAATCATTAGTTATCTAACACATTAATAGATCCGCATCGAGTGGAAATAATTATCCGGGTTGTTAGACACGACGAAACGGATCAATCGTTACACGCAATGAGCTCGCCCATCCCAGCCAAATCGACGACTTTAATTATTTCTCGAATACTGGTACCGTTTCTTATTCCCCGATTACTGTCACTGTCACTGACAGCATGAAATAAATAAATTGGTAAATTAGGAGAGGAAAATATATAGCCAACAACTATCAATATTTTATATAATAAAATTTGTTCGAATTGCGATCAGAAATCTGTTGCGCTGTACGAGCAAGCAATCAACCGCATTTCCATATCTAATAGATGCAAATCGAATTTCGGGTTAATGCATTCGGCCTGCATCTATCCAGCTTAATAGACGCCTCTTTATCGAGGTCGACATGACAATAATTGTCATTTTACTTGAGCATTCAAGCATTAATTATTTGAATAAATAATAACAGTTGAAAGTTCTTCCAAATAATAGATCCTATTGTATGCACATGCATAAAAAATCCTCTTGTCATCTATTATTTTTCCTAAATGAAAGTACGCGTAATATATATTCTTATATCTCTAGCATTTATTTTGTTGTTACCATTACTTTCATCATGTTTGTTTGCTTTTACTTTTTGACGGCTTTTTTGCAAACAAAACCGATCAAAACAAGCCCGACACACCCATAGATGTAAATAGCTAAACACAGAAAACATGGAATATTTTCCCGCAGAGGCAACAAACCCGTCCGATGTATGTCGCGCGCGTTGCCCAAGCAACTTTAGCGCCGTTATTTGCAATATAACAGCGCAGAAAAGTCCCCGTGTAACAATTCCCTGACTTGCCGTAAAGTTCGTAACAAGTTGTCTACTGCTCTTGCAGCTACAGCTTCTGCTTCTGCCTCTACTCGCTAGGACACACTCTCCGGGTGTACTTTTCGACTTACTATAAAGTGCAAAGTTTTCTATTAAATTATTCTTTATTTGAATCCAGTGACATTTAACTTGCATAGTTCTTATAGATCTTATTTACTACGTAGTTATCGCTATAATGTTTTGATATACACGGGTTTGTGTAGAGAGTAAATGTATTTTCGAAGATTAAATGCCTTTGAATTCGGTAAGATAGAAAGTGGTTGATATTGTTTGAAACCGGTTTTAGTTTGACTATAGTGAAGCAAGAAAACTAATAAATTGGTTTTGTTATACTCACTTAATATAAACCGGTTTCTTCTTCATATTAAGATAATTAATAACGCTGGTCAATTTCACTTAAGAAAGAAACCGGTTTTATGACAAATGAGTAGCTAGATGCTTTTCTTTGAAGGGTGGCCTTAGAGAATCGATTTATTAAAAAATATGTTATACCTAAGGAAACTTATTCGGTTTGTACTTTCTCGATATAAAGCATTTTATGCACCTAATTTCGAGCACATGACCATTTAACTCGAAAATCAGATAGAAATACCGATTTTGCTCCTTTTTCCATTTAAAAATATTCCTTTGTTCATAGGATTAGCATCTTTACGGAATAAAACCTGAATTCTAGTTTTCCAAACAGGTTTTAGTTCAAATACCAAAAAATTATCTGTTCCGCCAACTATATTAAAATTTTGCGTTCCTTTGATATTTTTGATATTTAATTGATAGAGAAAAACCGGTTTTAACTCATACATTATTACTTTCAAAAGGTATTCCATTTTTAAACCAGTTCTGCTTAAGAACTATGAACAAGGAAAGAACTCTAGCAAATTATGCTCTCCAAAACAATTCAATCTTCGCTCTCCCAATGAAAATCGCACAAAATTTTATTAATTTAGCAAAAAATTGGTTCCCACCTCAAAATTACCCAAAAAACTTTTTCACTATTTCGTCATTGTTTTTTTGACTCGGGTTAAAGGTTCCCTCAACCTTAGTTAGTTTCTTCTACTGTCACAAATAAACAAAGGTTGGACATAGATAAAGGTAGAAGGTAAAAGGTAGAAGGATCTACTGACAATTTAAATTAGACAAACAAGTTTAAAGATGCCACTTGAACCTCTGCGCCCTTTTCCCTTTTTGCCCTCTCCACTCGTTTTCATCTTCGTTCCTGTCGTGACGTTCGTTGTAGCAAGTACATTCTAGAAGTGTACAATGATACATCACTTAGAATTAGAGTTAGTCGGATGGGAGGTCGGAGGCTTGCTTGGTGCTTGGAGTGGTCGAGATGGTCGGTTTGCGCCTCGCATTATTTATTAATCTTTTAGCATGCAGCCACTCGCATACCGGGAGACCGTGGCGCAACGGAAACCGGAACTAAAACGCGTTATGTTTATATAATTTGCATGGTAGGTAATTCTACACGAAATCACCATAATTAATGTGTCAGATAACGTCCGAGTGTGGCCAGATGGTGAGAAATGTGTGGCACTAAGCACGTGCTTTTAAACACGATCACAAAATACTTTTAAATGCTTTTGAATATTTTGTATAAAATTATTTATTATTTGTATAATTTATTTAAAAATATCGAAGGATTTTATATTACAATGTTAGCCCACTCGGGGTCATCAATCAAATATACAAAATTTTATGACTGAGAGCATAAAAATTTATGTGTCGTCAGACTTTTGGGTTATAAACCCAAATAGAATTAAATTTTACATAAGAAAAAAAATCTACATATTCCTTTGATATAAACATATTTTTGAAAAAAAAAATGAAAAAAACATACCTGTGGAGATGATAATCAAGAGGGTCCATACTCGACACCAGAAAGTCATATTTCTACCGCCCCATCATACACGGCAGGTCATTGCTGCACGACGGCTACGCACCGACTGCCGGCGGGGGATGCGCGCGCGAGTCTCTGCGGGGGTAGGTAGTACTACTACGTTCTTGCTCTCTTCATCCCCCCGAACGTAAACGCGGAATATATATATATACATACACTGCCACGAGCCTATCTGCCGCCGCATCTGCGACGTGCTGTACAATAGCGTTGTAAGCATGCTATCGGAGGGCGCACATAACCAACATTCGGAACCATTATTACCGGGTAGCAGGATGCTATGGTGTGTCTGTCAATCAAAGACGACAAACGCCTTAGGGTGGGTCAAGAGAAATTTAATATACTCGCAGTTTATGCCTCACTGTGATGTGTCATTACTTTAACAATTATTGGTTATTAAATTGAATTAGGTTATGGGTTGATTAGATAGTGAGAAGATATCTAATTTAAATTTTAGGTTTAATTTAATAGAGAAAATTGGTTTAAATAGAGAAAAATCAGTTTCTAAATACAGAAATGATAAATATAAATTTTGGCAAAAATTGGTTTGAGATCGTGCTTCTGAAATAAAAACAACCGGTTCATGTTGAAGAAGAACTTGTTTTTCCTTTTTTGAATAAAGAAGAAGAAAAACTTTTTTTTGTCCTAAGTCTAATCCGGTTTTTGTTGATAATTCTAATTGTAGAGCTCAAAAACAGAATATGTCATTCTCATTCAAGGAAGATAATAAACTGGTTTTTATTTAAGAAGCAGGTTTTAGTTTACAATATAAGTAAATAGCTAAGCCTAGTTCAATTAGGATAAAAAATAAAAATATGGAACAAGCAAGATTCAAAATAATCAAAGAATAAAATCAGTAAACTGGTTTAAAACAGATTTTGATCACGGTTTTAAACAAAATTTTTAATCTAAAACTGGTTTATTTAACCAACTACACTTTAAGAGATCAAACCAATTTATTTTTCTAACAGCAGGTAACTGATGATGATCATGACGATGATCACAATCCATTTGTAAGAATCACTGATTATATCAACTTATTTCGATTCGAGAACGAGCTACATTACCTCCCAACAGCAAAACATCCAAATGATGAATTTGTGGTTTAATTCGAATTTCTATAGAATTCCAACTCCATTGCCGCTTGTACCTAGTTACCTACCTCTCCCAGACTATAATATATCGAGTATTATCTACAACGGCACAGCAGTACATCCACAACCAGCTTTACCAAGTTTGAACGCATTCGAAGAAATGTTCGCATTTCCTCTGTTGCGGCGATAGAAATCGTCGCGACGCAAAAGCTCCAACACAGGAAAAGGATACGGATGAGAAGATTGGAAACACAAAACTTACTACCAACACACAGTTGTCCTCCCTTGGTATACTATTGCTACAGGTAGCTGACTAGAGCATGTAACATGTAACCTACGGTAAGTACAAGTGGGTTGAGTACAATGTACTTGTGCCTGTATATAGAAGAATGTAGAGTGTGTGGCACTGCATTAACACACACACAGTGAAGGACTAAGGACTCTTTGGATGCACGTATCTCGTGGCGCTTGTCTTTGTCCTTACGCTATGTTGGTGATTGCTGGTGTTTGCAACATGAGCCGTCTTAATCTCCAGAGGATGTCGCCCTCTACTTGCTTCACTACCGAGTTCAAAGAGTTTTACACAGTGGACAGGAATATGTTTCCAGCTGTGCAAGGATAAAGTATGTCGCTACTGGCAGTTGTCATTTCTTTTTCTGTTTATTATAATTTTTTGTTGAGACTAAATTATAGGAATTACAGTTATGCCTTGTTATGCTTTGTATACGGGTGATAATAGAAGTGACCAACACAATAGTTTAATCCCATAATGTAAACACGACATGACACTCACATCCTCGATGTTCTAAGCACGAAGGAACAGGAGCATAATACAAAGGGCTAGCATGTACTCAATCACTATGTTGATGTTTACAAAACCGGTTGTAATACTATGCATGGAAGATATACGTAGTATAAAACCGGTTTTGTTTAGATTAAGACTCGTTACAATATTAAACCTGTTCATAGCCCTGTATTTACGTTACTAGTTACTACCAATCAACTCTATTCCATTTTTAATTCTGTTTTTCTATATTTTACGGTCATTACAGTTATTAAGTTTAGTACAGCTTGTCATTTAAAATTGAAACAAACAACTCCGCAGTAATAAAAATAAATTAATTAAGAATTCCAAGCGTTTAAATTTCAGAATAAATAATTAGAAATCGGCAGCGTTTCAACCATGGAGGCAGCCGCGCTGGAACATTTTTAATTGGATAATTAAATTCATCATTAGCCAATTTAGCATTTATCTAATTAGCTGTAGACGCGATTTTAGCGGATATCACAGCTACGCTGGATACAAACTAATTACTCCTTGAATTTTAATTTCGTTCGGGTAACAGATTAAGAAAGCACGGGAGTCAAAGTTAGGTTCAAAGAGAATATTTTAAAACTTAATCGAAAATTAAAATAACATTTAAAAGAATATATTTTAAATAAAAACATTTTGATATTTTTAGGTACAAAAATATAAATGAATTATAATTTTAAAAAATAGCTGGTTAAACCTTAGACGTCTTATAAATGACTTTAGAATTAGAATTCAATTCAATCTTATTTAAGCAAAAATTTATAAAAATTGAACTTTTTTTGAAGTAAAAATCATTGCAGCTTCGAAACGAAACCAGATATTAACAAGAGATTAGTTCCAACGAGTAGATCTCATTCTCAGCGATGACTACTAATTAGGCTTTGCACATTAAAATATTATATCACTACTTTAACGTAATATGAATCAAACGGAAGAAATTGTTTCTTTGCTCACCAATACATACGTTTGATTCGTTTATTAACTACGATATGTGTTGGTGTGGCAATAATTTTGATAAGGTCAGTGTAAACAGATGAGTTCGTGTAAGACAGATGACATTTGAAGAATTTGGAGGTTACTTGGTAGTAAACAATTCTAAATTGACGAAACATCGTCAATTCATTTAAAATTACAACAATTGCAATAAAAGCTGCTGCTGCTGCTTGCTATTAGCACATATGTCTATGAGCCTTTCCTATTTAATAAAAAAACTATTGCTAATCCGGTTTCTCGGTTATTATAACAAAATTTTAATTGGATACAGAGACGTAACTAGAGGGAGGGAAGCTCGGGCGCAGCACCAAAAAGGCTCTAAATTAGTGAAACTTTTAAATTTTTATCGACGACAACAAATAGATTCACAATCAATTTATCGAGTGTCTGTTGAGCTAAAAAAGAAAGCTCTCAAATAGACAATATAACCAAAATGCAATAGTGGTCATATATTATTTTATATTTTAAAGCGCTCAAAACTTTTACTTGTCCCCGCGCGCTGACAACCCCAGTTACGCCCTGCTAGCATAACCGATTTTCGTTCCCTTATGTTCATATATATTTGCATTGAGTATGTGTTTACATTTCTTCCCTCTTTTAGCTATTAATTTGTTTTTGAAATTTATTAATTCTAAACTTTAGTCAAAAATTTAGAGTCTTGTGACATTCGTGCATTGTTTACAGAGTAAAGGATCTAATATCAGCACGTAGGATATATTTGGTATGCGTTGTGAGATGGTGGTATTAAGGGTATTTAGGCATTATAAGGTTCTCGCGCCTTGGCATGGAGCGAAGATGATAATAATCTGCCTAAATATTGTCTCCGATATAAATTGTTTCGGTTTGTCGCAGCAGCTCGCGCCCCAATGGCCATTTTGCTTGCTGCTAGACAATTAAGTCGATTTATCTTAATTGCCCATCTATGCGTACCATGTTTTATGTTTATACTTATAATGTGTGTCGCATAATTTTTCATTCAGAAAGAAAGAAAGAAAAAAACGAATAGAAGTAGTAGTGATTAATTTAAAAATTATTGTTTAATGTAGGCAAGACAATTTAAACGAAATCTTTTTTTTTTAAATCATGTGAACTCGATATTTATTCATTAGTTTGTTTAATAGATAGAGAGATTATGCGACACTCTGTAACCCATCTTTTAAGTTTATTAGGTAATATTTTCTCTTCGTGTTGTTTCTAGATAATGCTAAGCATTTTGTAAACTTTTTACGTCTAATTTATGCAATCAGATAGTCATGGAACGTTCATGAACAAACTAAAAATGAGTCGTATTTTGTGTAAATGTATAAAAAACTAATTAAAAAATATACTTCAATTTAAAACCACTTAAACTAAGAATATTTATTTAAGTAAAGACTATAAAAATAATATCAGCAGAAAGATACGATGAAATAAATCCAGTTGCGCACAATAATAATCATAAAATTTCGTGCGAATGAACGCTTGCTCGAGTCTTAAATTCTTCAACGACTACGCAACCAGTTTGTTAAATTTACAATTTCAGAATTCTAAGTTTACTCCTGGCATAAAACTTTCTCTAAAGAACGAGAGAAATTCGAAAATAAGACGCATGATCGTCTTTTTGGCAGCAGCATTACAGATGCGTTTTGGCAAGAGTTTTTTTTTATTCGAGATTTTGGTAATTTTTTTTCATAAACAACAAACAATAAATGCAGATTACTACTGTCATCTCTTTAATAAACTTAATGCTGCTTACTAATCAAATAAACGGAAACAACTTATAGGAAATGTCATTTGCTTTACGACAACGCGACAATAAATAGAAAAAAATAGAGAAATTCTTTCGGGAAATTCTTGAAGATCTCCTATATAGCGTAGACTTTTCTCCATGTCACTTTCGCATGTTTGGCCCACTCAAAGAGGCAATGGGAGGACTGCATTTTGACGATTACGGAGCAGTAGAACCATTCGTGCCTGACTGGCTTCATACCCTTACGTCTTTCAACGATGACTGGATCAAAAAGCTCCCAATTCGATGGAAATAAATAAATTACAAAGCTTAGACGGTAGCTTACAAAAAAAAAAGGTTTGAAAAATAAATATTTCTTTATATTTGATCCGCCCTCGTATTTAATTCTTTGCTTGTGCTAAAATTTCAATCAAAATAAAATGTTTATTTTTTCTCTCAAATACAAATCAATAACATATTAAAAAATATCAATAAATGCAAACTCAAATATTTACACATTTTTAATCAAATTATAAATATAAGTAAAAATAAACTAATTAAAATATGAAGTACTAACAAAATTGGAAAATTAACTTAATGAAATAAGCATCCTTCATATGTGGATAAGTGGATAAATTCGACCGTTTTGATGAAACGGCGTGGCGGGTTCCGTTCGTTCGTTTTTCACATTAATAACTTTGAGTAACAAGCTCGTCCGCTTGCATTGCCGCCACCGCCGCTGCCCTCGCACACCCCTCACGCAAGCGTTCGGCGCTAACTGAGAGGAAAGAAGGCAAGAAAGCGACGCGGAGCTGGAAATTTAAATTGAAAATTTTCTGCTCCATAAAGTTGCAAAACCTACCCTAAGGAAGATGCGTATTTTAAATATTGTTAACCTGCTGTACATATTACTTAGGTATACGTTTCACGTAGTTCTTTTCTTATATATGTTTATATTAACATTTTATAATCTTATGGTAAAATTGTAGATAAATAAATAATATAATAAATAAACTATATAATTTCTTTAAATACATTGGAATTCTTTTAAAATTTATTGCAAATTTATTTATTTCTAAAACAATTATCTAATAGATAAATAAATTTGCTTAAGATGACTTCAGAATATTCAGTTTTAAGTTAAAATACGCATAATATAAGATACACTCTAAGAAATTGATTTTAAATGGTTTTCAATAGTAAACTATTACTTAGTATCATAGTATTTAAATTATAAATTGCATACAATATTTTTCATTTTACTTCTATTTGAAAGATAAATTTAGATTTAAAATAATGACCAAATTTCTGGATTTTTTTCAAAAACCACTATTCATCAAAACATTTACTGAAATTATTAAAATATGTAGATTTAGTAAGATGCTACAATCGCTACAATCTTCTGTATGAGAAGGGGTATGGCTGGTGGCAAGTCATAACTGGCAGCTGAATGAGTTTCGAATACTCGTACTCGTATTTGTACTACCAGGACGCCGGCCAGGCGCATGTAGGACGATTGCGTCCTGGCCCTTTGCCATCATCGCACTGCTTGCGTGCTCTTCGCTCACTGCTAGTTGTTCCTGCTGCCATAGTAACCGTTCGAAACGATCACTCCGTTCAGGACGGAATTTGATGCTTTGATACGAGCATAGCATGCACTACTACTGCTGTTTCTGCTACTACTCATGCATTGTCAGTGCCGGCTTATATTCTTGATTTGGATTCTATTCTTGCTCTTTCTTTAGTTTTATTTTCACTTATTACTGAATAAAGTTTCACCAATATTACTATTTAGTTTTGAATTCATAATTCAAAATTACTTGTTCTTAAGAAAAATCATATTAATCATCTTCATCACATATGTCAGTTTCTGCAATCTTTGATTTAAATTAAATTGACTTGCTTTAAACCACAGAAAGTTAGGATTATATATGAAATAATCACCAAGTGAATGAAAAGATTCAATTTGTAGCAATGATGATGCCTGGTAGGTACAAATATCTCTCTCATTCGATTGGCGCAACAATAATTCGATAATTTCACAGGCTATTTCCATTTACACAGTCGATCAATTGGAGGTATTAATATTTTGACGCTCGGTGCAAAACCCTTTACGCTCGTTCGCATCACCAGCTTCGAGCCCTCTTTCCTCTCCATCGCTTCATATCATTGTAGTTATTCGCAATTTCCATGATAATCGTGGCTTTTAACTATAGTTCATAAAACTATATATGTATAGTTAGTCTTATAACCCTTAACTTTAACAATTCATGTTTTTCTTTTTCTAAATGAAACAAAATACTAAACATAATATTTATATACACTAAGTATATGTACGTAATAAATACAATAAAATTGAGAAGAAATGCGTACAGATTTTATATAAAATATGCACATAACTTCCTTAATTGCAACTTTTGTATGTACAGCTAGCTGCTTGAAACTTGCCACGAGTTGACATCGTATAAGATTGTAAGATTGCGAGATTCTTCGTCGGTTGATTCCCAACAAGAAAAAGTTTAAAGTAAATCCCAAAAAGTAAAGTTTGTGAGTTGGCAATGTATGCGCATTGGAAAGCTCTGAAGACTGTAAAGAGGAGAGGGATGTAAAGAAGGAGATTTTTTAGTTATGTAAAAAAGACGTAAACTTCTGCGTGTGCAAGCTCCATAAATTATTCAACTGCGGCGGCAAGCAAAGACTAGGCAACCCGTCCGTTGTAATCTTCCGAAGGGCGTGTAATAGCATCCCTAGCGGTTGCGGTAGGGTTTAAATGGTATTAAAACTAAGATTCCGTCGTGTTGCTGTATTATTTTAAAGCAATTTCATTGTTATCATTATTACTGTAAATATTCACACTTTGTAATATATTGTTACAAAATATTGACAGAATTTTGATTATATAAATATTAATCAAACTAGAAATTATGAGAAAAAGAATCATTTTCGAATCGCACTAACAACTAACGCCAATAATAAAAGAAATAAACTTTTGCTAGAATCTCTTAAACTATTGAACCGATTTAAATAGGATTTGCACGAAAAATTAGACCAAAATTTAAGGATAGACAGGTATAAACATACAGATATTCTTATAAAATAATTAATAATTATTGAAAATAAAATGTTAACTGAGCAACACATAGTGCATTTGCTGTACAGTACGTTGCATAGCGAAGCAAGAGCACAAAGCATCAAGCCGATAACCAAACAAAGAATAGGGATCGTTTGCACGGCGGCGATAGCAATGAAGCGATAGTTGTTAATTGTTGTGGTGTTTTTCGCAATTGTTTGTTGTAAAGTTTTAGTTGGTTAAGATTGTACACTGCAAGTCATTTTATTTTGTTTAATACTTCTTTTAGAGAAGTGCGTGGCGCAGTGGTTAGCGCACTTGCGTTCAAACGCAGAGGACTCTGGTTCAAGCCACCTAATAGGATTTCGCACTCCTCACGCATTCCAGAATTTCTTAATAAAAAAGAGG
>JARJDU010011281.1:0-10095 GCA_030264695.1 Lissagria laeviuscula
TCAATCTAAATTAATCCCCGCTGCCCGTTCGATTCGATCTTGCCGCCCGCTCTCTTCGCTGTACATGCGGGAGTTAAACGCTTTCAACTTAAAGAGAACACAAGCGAAGAGAACAAGAAGAAGAAAAAAAGAAAAAAACACGTGGAGTGGAGTGAGTTTTCTTACAAACGAGTGGAAGAGGCAAAGTCAACTTTAATGATAGTCGAGTTGCTCTTTGCAATTTAGTTTTTTTTTGGCAATCGTTAGACATCGGCAAATGACGGCGCGTCGAGGACTAATTCCTTCATAATTGTTTCCATTCTAGCCGAAGAATACGAAAAAAAGAAAAATGGGGAGAAAACGTTGGCTTTTTTGAGTGCGTCGTCCGTTTGAACTGCGATCGAAGGGATGTTGAATGAATGCGTGTGTGGGTGGGTAGCAAAGGCGGCGGCGTTTAACGGTCGTAGGTGGGTTCGATTCTCGCTCGCAGGAAACGGAATCGAATTAAGGATGAATTGAGAATGGAGAACAATTTGTAGGTTGTAATCTAGCTCAAGCTTAGCAGTGTAATCAATAAATGGATTGAACAGCGACTAGTAATTATGTTATAATTGATTGATAATTTTTTATTTCATTTGTAGAACTCTAGTAATAGTTTGTAGTAAAAGTTTAATTAACAATAAAAATAAAATCGTTAGATACGGACGACGACGAGTGCAAAATATGAGCAAGCACGCTCGTGACAGGTGCCGAAAAAAGGCGACACACCACCGCCACCCGCTGATAAATTGAACCGGACTTGTTCTTTCCACTTCCCCAGCCGCCCCCAACACGCTTCACTCGCCGAGACACACACTCAAGTTTCAAAGATTCAATTCACGTCCGGCGAAAATATACCCCGTTAGACAGTAGTGCGAGAGGCGGCAATGGAAGTTGAAGCTGAGAGGCGAGAGAAGTGTGGGCGGGCGGGTGGCCAGAGCCGACGCTGTTATAGGTGTTTTTTGGCTCTCTCCCATCGAAATATATAATATACTCGTGTACACACACGTCCATCCTCCGAGTCGAGCGAGCCGAGTGTGAATGAGTGAGACAGAGGCGGGTGGCGAGGGACGGTAGCGCAAAAAAGCAACATACTAAAATTAAATTATATATTTCAGCGTCAGCTAGATGTTATTAAGTAGCCGGTAGCCATCTTCCGCTCTCTCGTTTCTCATTCTCTCTTTTGCCACCCCCAGCATGCACACGGATCCTGGATGTATGTACCTCTCGCTTACTTCTCCATGACTAGGCTTGATGTATGACGTAGGAGTGTGTGCGCGAACACACTCCGGAACTTAAAAAGTCTTCAACAACAAAACTGTCAAATTAATCAAAATTCCTCGGCGCTGAACTTTTACGGCGGCAGCGGCGGCGTGCGGCGCGGCGGCAGCGCGTTATTAGAACTTGTCGATTTTATGGACGGCTGCGCGATACTATTTTACAAAACGTCAAGACAGCCGATCCGCCGAAAAGCGCCCCGTCTCGCTTGTACACTCGCGCTACCATGCTACCGGCTTTTTGTTACTTAGTTTCCTCCAAATGGAAATCAAACAAAAATCACGTTCTTCTTGTGCGATGGCTGCCGCCTCCGGAGTCGGCGACGCTGGAAAATGATGTATGTCGCCGTGTGTCGTCAACGATTTGCTATGTTTTCCGGATTTTCTTTTTTCTCTTATTCCTAGCCCCTTTCCCCAGTTTCTTCACCTATTGCCATCAACGCTAAATTGAAATCTTAAGACGTTTCACAAAAATTTTAATTTTAGGAATTCTAGGCAAATTTTTATATTCAATATCGACCCAAGAAGTACCTATGAGTATTGCGAACACCTTGGAATGCATCATCACCGAGTGAAGAAACGACGGGTGGCCGGGAGGCGGCAAACGTGTATTTCGCGTAATACGTTTTTCAATTTGGAAAATTGAGTGCAGTGCAGACATCAATGCCCTAAATGCCACGTGCGGCATGTTGGCCGCAGCCGCATCGCATGTGCATACATTTCTATGTAAATGGCTTAGGCTGCTTGAAGAAGTGGGGGATGGTAGTGGCGGCGCACAGGTGCGAGATATGTCACCGGAGTTTTATATCCTATCCTTATACCCAACGGCAAAACATTGTAACACCAATATTCCCATCACCCTCGTTTTAAAATGCCTTGAAATCGTCCACCCTCCGCGTTGCGTTGCTAATTAAAAAACCGCAATGGCTTTCTGCTACTTGGTCGACTGACGGCAAGGCGGCGGTAGGCAAAGCGTTAAAATTTAATTAAATCGCGCATGGTAAATATATATACGGAGATGTAGGTACCAAGGTATACGCAAAGCGTTTTTACGACGCGAGAGAAAAAGTCAATACCGTTGCCGTTCCCGCCACCTTCGCTTTGCAGAAGAAAGCAAAAGAGATGGGATGTAGAAAAAACTAATTTTTACGTCGAGAAGCAGCAAGGCAGAGGCAGAGCAAGAAAAAAATATTTATAATTCTCGAGTGGGAAAACGGCGCGCGGCGGCGGGTAAAAAGCTGAGAGCAGTGATAGGGATATGTGGATGGGTGGATGGAGGACGAGGGAATGCTACATATGTGTGCACATACACATCCCATGGGATAAACAAGGACCGGCGATGGCGTGGATGTGCGTCGACCGATTCAATGGAAGAGAGATGTAAATAGGTGGACGAATCTTGCATATATGATGATATAGACAAAGGAATTGTAATATCTGTGCAGATGTATATAGGAGGCGGCTTGGGTTGGGTTGAAGCACACAAGCACGTTTTGCCTTCATACCGCCTGCACGACGTCGCCACCGCCCGCGGATGCCTTTCCAGAAAGCAGTGGAATATACGACGAAGGATGTGGGACCCAAGAAACGCGGAAAATAATTTAGAGTGTTTAATGTATTGATTCTTCTTCTTCTGAGTTTTCTCTGAGTGAGAATGCTTTCAAGGGTCAGATACCTGCAAAACTCAAAAAGTAAAAAATTATATGGAAATTGAAAAAAAAAATCGTTTTCAGCTAGAAAACTTTGAAGACTTAATTTAGATCACAGCTATATGATTTAATTCATTTATTTTTATCAATCAAAGTAAAAATACTCAATTTTTTGCAAAGTGACAATTCGAAAATTCTGCGAATACATTGGAACCAAATGTATTGAAATTGCGAAAATTGATTTTTAAAATTTCGCCCCAAAGTCGTCGTCGTGCACATAGCTTGCACACACACGCACACACATATATGTCAACTGCCGCCCCCACGCACACATGCAATACCTACTCAACACTACATACATCCCATGTTTATTTTAGCAGGATGCGCGCGGTGTATGTTAAGCGCGCGATAGGAGACGTTGCAGTTGACATGTGAGTAATGCCCGAGAGTCGAGAGAGTGGTGCGCTCACCTCCTCCGCTACCGCCGTCGAAGACGACGTTGCGACGGCAGGGACGAAAGCGCGCGGCGCGGCGTGGTATTATTAAGCTTTGTGCCTTTGATGATTTCCTCCGCATCTCATTTTCTCTGGTGCTTGCGCGGCCCGCAGCCGGTTGCACAGTGCCGCCACCATTCGAACGAATTTAACATCGCCTCCGCGACTATGTACACGACGCGCATATCTCATCCCATCGCGAAGAATGCATGCATGTGCGTGTGTGCTTGCTGGGGGAATCGAATTTGGCGATGTAGAGTGGTGAATACCAATTGATGCTTTCGCCGCGAACAACTACCAGCGGCGTCGCGGGCGTAGATGCTAGCAGGGATGCGAACGGGTGGGGTGGCTGTGTTGCCATTGAGCAAGGAGGTGTGGTGATGGGGGGTTGAACGAGAGGCAGATTTTTCATTTCTTCCATTTTATTGACAACTTACGACGAGAAAAACTATTGAGTCTTATTGTTCTTTCTTCTTGGGATTTAAACGAGAGAAAACTATTTAATGGGCAAAAACTTCTTGAGACTTTTCTTGAATTTCAGAATTATTTTAAAACAAATAATAATAATAATAATCCTGAGATTTAGCATATTGCTTACATAACTCAAGATTAAAAACGAATTATTATAACGTCTAATACCAAGCCCAAGACTAAGATATTCCAATACTTTAGCCAAAAACGAAACATTAAAAAGTTGGACGTGGCACAACGACCAAAAGAAGAACAAAAAAGAAACCAGCAAAAACGTAAAAATATATTAAATATAACTGGCATGACGATGGTATTGAGAAAAAGCAGGCATAGGACCTGAGCAGGAAAGAGAACGACTGTTAAGCTATGCTGGCGGTGGTGGCCGGGGCGCCAAAATTTCCGCGCGCTCAAATAGTGATTCTCTCCTCCGGCGGGGCGCGAGCGCGCGATCCATTAAAATTATGCTCAACGCGGGCACGGATCGCGCGCGCGGGCGGGCGAGAGCGAGACGCGGCGCGGGCGGAGTCTCGCGGCCTGTGCGAGGGCGGTTACAATATGGCGGCCAGCTGCGCCTCCACTCCCCGCCAGCCGCCCTCGGCGAGTACCAAGCTTCTAGCAGTAGCAAGCAGGCTAGCAAGCGTTTGCTCGAGCAGCTTACACCAGCGCGGCACGGCGTTCGGCGATACGAGTATCATACACCGAGAATTATAATTGCATATAATATGTGCTAG
The DNA here is from genome assembly GCA_030264695.1 of Lissagria laeviuscula. Taxonomy (NCBI): domain Eukaryota; kingdom Metazoa; phylum Arthropoda; class Insecta; order Coleoptera; family Staphylinidae; genus Lissagria; species Lissagria laeviuscula. Next base: position 4,641 of record JARJDU010011281.1, read on the forward strand.
CCTGCTGCTATTGCTACTCCTGCAATAGTGTTAGTAGTAACTGCCTTGTCTGCCTGTTTTATTCTCTCACTTGGTTTCTCAATTCTTTGTCGTTCTTTACTTTACTTTTTTCTTTTCTTTTCTTATGCTTGCTCCTCACCACCCCCGAATGCCATAATTCACCTTCACGAGGATATGAAGGATGCTGCATCCTGCGAAGGACTAGTTTTTTTTTATGGTACTGCGCTTCTAGTTCTTCTTCTATTGCTGTGGTGGTTCATCTTTTTCTTCGTATCTTGATTTCGTTGCTGTACGCTTAACGTTCTCTCGACTTTATTATTGTATTAATTATCATCTGATTATCTGTATTTATTGGATAACTTTTGTGCGGCGTCCACATTATGTTGACAGCTTTGCCGTGGAGCAACTTAGTGTCGTCTTCAAGACGTATTATGAGCGACTGTGGAACTGGTGACAGTGGAGGCGATCGTGAAGAATGGCACGAGTATAAGAAATGGTTTTATCTCGGTTTTTCTCGACGGTTAAATATGGGATATTATTAGAGGATAAATAGAATTGTTGGTTTGGAGACACTTATAGATTTCTAAGCTCAAAGTATTCATATTATGAACACAGGAATTGATTCTTGATATTCTTCAGCCTTTAGCCATATTTTTTTTATTTATAAATTTAATTTATATATTTTTGTTTGCATTTTTTTAAACAAAGTAGTTAAATATTTACTTTTATATTCATATTTTTTTGTATCGAATACTATGAATTCATGAATACTTTAATTAAATATTTATTTTTCTTATAAATGAATACAAAATGGACAAATTTTTATTCATAAATTTAATCGACATTTATATGTGTTCAATTGATTTTGTATTGCATACCTACTACTCGTAGTAAATCATGAATATTTCAATTAACCATTTATTTCCTACACGGTATTTGAATACCAAATGAATACAAAAATTACAATTATTGTATTGAAATTAAAATAAATACAAATCGCTTGTATTTAAAAATATTTGAGCAAATGAGAAATATAATAGTACTTAACCCCCACACATGCATCCACACACACACACACACACATACACCGCTTAAAAAAAGCCAATAGTCGAAGAGTATAAATATTTTGAAGTGTTTGTAAGAAGATTGGATTTGAGCGATGTCCTTAAAGTCAACAAACTGAATCCAGTTTTAATATATTCCTGTGTCCACAATGGACGCGATCGGAATATCAAACCCGAGAACCGAACGAAGACGCTCTCTTCTCGCTCTCTGCCCCCGCTCTCCGCTCTCTACACTCCGCATGTACACGCTCCACACTACACTACTCCTCGTTTGCATACAGGACGCCGCTAATCCTTTCAGTCCCCTCATTATCTAAACCTCTCTATTTAAACCAATCCGTCCCCCAAGTCAAGTTACATTCCCCAAAAATATCCGAAACTCAAGAACTGAACTAATTACAATCTAAACTAACGCACTCGCATTGCAATTATGTGATATAGGAACACTCTGTATATTCCCAAGCATGTGTGTGTGCTCCGGTAGATGCGACACGCGCGCCCGCTCTCGCACACACTCGCACATTACATATATGGAACCTTCGTCGTCGTCCGCCGCCCGACGAGATAGAGAGCTATGTGCTAAATTAAACTCTTGAGAATATATTAACATTTGGAGCAGGAGCAGTGCCGCGGGGCGCGGGGGTATGCGGGTGGTCGTTGGAAGACAGGCGGAGTAAGGGGGTCCGCAGGAATGCTTCGCTTCTTTAGCAATCGATAGATGTCCTCGCGCTGCGACGTCGGGGCGACACACGCCGCTCGCTCGTTCGCGTTTTGCGAGCGCTAAATATACATGCACACACGTTCGACGCCCCGCTCGCTGCTGCCGCCTCTCTGTGCCCTCACCGCCCCGCGTCCGCCCCATTATTCTCCGCACGCGAAATTGGAAACCTCTTCATGTTTATATGCATCGCGCCGCCAGGGCTGGAGAGAAACCAATATATTCGCGAAGAGAAGCGCGCGAACAGAAAGAAAAACTAAAACGACGACGACACTCGAAGAACTAAAGAGAGGGACAATTTCGCAATTGCATCGCTCGGATAGATGCATTATGCATATGTGCTGTACAGATGAATCTAATTAATATCTAAAAAGATTTTCCTCTGATTGCATTAAATATTTACCTACCATTTAATTCTTAAGTAGTCCAGACTTAAACAAAGATAAATTGAAGGTATAAATCTAACTGCTGTTTGTACTGATAATGACCACGTAACACTTGACCAGTGCCCCATCCCCAACTGTTATCCTGCAGACCAGACCAGACCAAACGTATATATGACATATGTAAAGTGACCGGACATTTGCTTAACCCGAGCCATATATCAAGGGATTTACTAGATGGTTTGTTAGAAGAGCGAAAGACTCCGGAGGCGGCGGGTAGCATAGAGAAAGGGGATGAGACAGGTCTTGAGCGAGCAGAGAGCGGAACTGGAATCATCTTATCCGACGCCCGGAGGGGCTACGCCGCCGTCTTCCGCGTCTAGCGCGGGTGTGTACGTGTGCTTATACTAACTTAACGAGAAATTTGCCCCGGACATTCTCAGAGATCCCTTTCTCCCGTTACTTCTCTTCCCGCCGCTCCTCAACCTCGCTTCCTTCATCTCGGGTGACCGTGAGCTGCTTTTATTTAAATTTCTTACCCATCTCAGTGCCGCCTCCGGTTTTTAATCGTTTCTCTTGGCTATTCTAGATCTGTCTAAGGGCTCTTCCGCAAGATGCCTATACATTATGAAATACTTCCTACCACAATAGTAAAATTAGACATCAACATTTTGATTTTGATAACAACAAGTATATAATAGCTGATTCTGTGTGTGTGTGCTTGTGTCCATGTCAAAATTCAAACTAGATGGGGGTGTAAATAGCATTGGGATGAAAGGTGGCGGTAGCGGGCAGCGCGAAGGTTACACTGTTTCTCGGTTTATGTAAAATATATGCTCCTGCATATAGATCTAGATATATGCGAGTGGTATTATTCGTTCGTACGTTCGGTGCGGGGGTGGAGGAGCGACCGGGCGGCCAGATGGCGAGGTAGGCTTAAGCAAACGAGCGCCGCCTTCGATCGCCTTACTATCCGTGGCCAAAGCAGCAAAAGCACACACGCGGCTTTGATTTCCGCGGATTTATGTATTGTAAACGATTGCTGCGATGCGATATGAGACACCATTTACATGAAAAATGTATCCGAACGAGCGACGCGCGCCCCGCAGCGGGGCCTTTTGTTTTCGATACCGGGAAATATTGCCCTGAAGCTGAAGCTAGAGCTGGAGCACTTCCACCATCCTCTCACAGCTCACACAGTCGAGTCGAGCATCGGCGGCACGAACGTGACTGCCTTTTTTAGTAATTGATGGTGTTAGACCTTTTTGGTAAATTGCGTCAGCTATTGCTAGGGCGGAAAATGGCGAAAGGACACTATACGTAATCCTGCAGAAACACCAGGAATAATATTATCGCTAAACGAGGTGACCACCAGAAAGGAATACATTATATTATTCCTCGATATTGTAGTTGCTATCCTGAAAGCAACATTTTGATTTTCTGTCTTCACCAATCAGATGCTGATGATGATTAAACTACGCTTACTGGTTAATTACTCGATTCGACGTCTCCTGCCGTCGTTATTACCAGAGACAAAAAGGTCGAATTGCCTGCAATACTCGCGCTCTCCACCAATGCTCTTCTCCGCAGTGGTCCGCAAACCAGTAGCGTCTCGCCGTGGCGGATTGGCTCGACGATCGTTGCCGCGACCGCGTGCTCTAATTACGCAATCAACGGCCCCTATTGGCTGTCCGCCGCCGCGCAGGGAGTGGCTCTCGACTCACTCGCAGCGCGCATTAATTAGTAGCCTTCGTTCACTTGCCTTGCCTTGCCTCGCCTTTCCTTGCCTTACTATGCCGTAGTCCCCTTCTGTCTTATATACTCATTATATACTTTCCTGCCAGTGTGCTCCAACCGATACAAACTGCTGCTATACTCTGTTACTTCTGTACTTACTACCGCAGGAGAGAATTCATTATGTGCTCGGTACGAAGAAGGCTTGCTTCCTTTCCCTTCCCTCTGACAAGGTAGAAGCAAAACAGCGAGATGTGAAATAGTAGCAGTAACAACAACAGCAAAGCAAGGAAAGTCATGCGTTTCATTACGTATTCAGATCGCGCGCGTCGTACTCGCATACGTACAAAACTTGATCATTTATACGGACGTTTTTTTTTATGACAATAGGACAAACACGTCCCACCGTAGATTGGTATCGCTTATACTTTTATGCGTTCATTCGCTGACTGCAGTTGAGAAATATATACATACAACGTGAGTGCAGATACAAGTATCCACCTGTATTCAGGTACGTAACTAGATATTGGCATAGGTTTGTAAGTATGTAGCTAAGTATGCATTTTTTTCCACTCCCGTGAGCTTTTTTAATTAAAAACGAAAAAAGACACGCGGACGAGAGAAGAGGTTGTAAATTCAATTAACTCCAAGAGGAGCGAAGGACGTCGAAACGCCATCACCAGCAAGCAGCACAAGCTGCCGTTATATACAAGCAAAGCATTTCTAGCTTTCCCCCTCCTCCTCTCTTCCATTTACTTCTTGCGCTTAGCGAAATAATAATTATAAATCTTTGTTAGATGCAGTAGCTGCTTTCTTCCTTCTCGAACCTCGTTGGTTCGTCCGTTCATTTGTTATATTCGCTTTGAATCCAGCTTGGGACTCAGGAGCTTGCTAGCTTCAACCCATTAGGGTTTAATGGCCTGTTTGCTAAATCGTTTTATGTTTCGGCTACTTCACGGCCCTTTCCACTTTTGGGGCTAGTATGAAAAGCCAAGCTTTCATTAGATAAGACTGGTATACTTATAGTTTATAACCAAAATAACATTAAATATAAAAATTTATCAAATGCATATTATACCTAAAGCAGTTTCTCTTTTGCAGGAAGAATAAAAGACGGAATACATAGTAAGAATAAAGAAGAAAAAAAAAAGAAGAGAAAAGTCATTTCTTCGGTTCGTTCGTGCTCCTGTGCCTTGATTTTGAGACCCAGCCCAGCGCCGCCGCCGCCAAAAGTTCAATATTAATATTCCATGCAGACATGATATTAACTCCGCGCTGTATTAATACTCCATATGTATAGATAGAGCGAGCAAACGGGCGGTTCGTTTCTCATCTCTACTCTCAGATGCGGCTTCATCATATCTGCCATCCGTACATAGGCAGCCGTAGTCGCATATCAGCCGCCCTCGCATTTCTCTCGCCGCTATTCGCGCATTCTTTCAAATGCGTGCCCGTGCTTTTCTCATGGCGGTTACAAGCGCTTCTCATAAAATCCAGCAAAAACGCAAATACTTGGAATATTTTATTAGTTACTATGTTTATATATATAGCACATA
>JARJDU010011345.1:0-12047 GCA_030264695.1 Lissagria laeviuscula
TAATGAACGCCTGTCATAAATTTATGTGTGCACAGCATAGAAGAGATGCGCCTATGATTCGATTTTAATTAATGGTGTAATTAAGTGAGACGTTTTCGGGCGGACCGTTATCTGCGCATGGCAATCCGTGATGCTCGTCACTTTTTGACAACATGCGCAGCGATGCATGTGCAATAGATACTACAGAAATACATACAGCTATGCGCTAATGCATTGATGTTTGCCTACATCAAAAAAAAATTATTTTACAAACAAAAAATTTTAAATTGAGAATATAAAGCTTCTACACGAACAAGACATCAACATTCATTAGACATGTTTTACTTTTAATCAAGTTCTATGCCTGCATACTAAGCTATGATAATACTTCTAATTACTTTTATATATATATATACTTTGGAACTAATTGCATTTGCATCATTTTTCTCTTCATGTACTTTATTTTACTAATAATAATTACATGAAGTTTATTTATTAATAATTACATTTTTTGAAATAGATTATCTAATGCATTAATTTATTTATTCATTTCCTAAATTAAAATAAGTATTTTATTTTTTATATCGTTATGATTTTATTTATTAAGTGTTGAAACAGTGAGAAGGTAAAATATTGCTGGTGCGAGGTTTATACCCAGCAACCAGTTTTCCTTCAAAGGCGAATTCCATTTATCTCCCAAAAGAGCGTCGATAAATTTGAATTGCACCCGGAAGTCTATCAAACTGCAAACTTGATGCTGGCGGAGCTCGACGCTGTTAGCGTAAATCGAATCCAGTGAGTTTTGCTCCTTGTGGGGATTCTGTGCAAGTGGAGCAAATGCTTGTCTGTTGTCTCGGTGACGCAACCTGAGCAATTTAATTTTGTCGAAGCCGCTTGAATTCGTGATTTTGACTTTTCTTTTCTTTTAGCTTTTAGCTGCACGATGTGCTAATATAATATAAATATTGATATGAAATAAGTAAATGTAAACACAACTGTCAGTCAACTCGTAGGCATTACTTTCCTATACTTTATAATTTTTAATTTAAGTTTAGTTGTTTTATAACACGGATAATCTTGTTAGTTTAAAAAAATATTTTGAATTAAAAATAAAATTAACAAAATTAATTATTGAAACGCCATCTGTGATTGCAAATTGTATTAAATAATCATTAGGGAAGTCATGGAACTGCTGCGATTGTTTGAGGAGTTTACGCACGAAGAGAATACTAAATTTTATCTACCATGGATGAATGTGTTTTCTTAAAATATAATTTTTGTTATTAGGAAAATGACCGCACACATTCCTAATTAAGTGAGTTGCGCAAGGCTCATAACAGCAGTACTGAGAGTAAGTGCCGTCCTGGGCGGACCAATGAGTTTTCCGTTTCCTATTCAACTTTACTACAACAATATATTAAAACTTTTCATTTAGATTAGTGTATAGGCTTAAGAGGCGCATTTACCTTTAAACTGGTAACCTCTAAACGCAGTAATATAACGAATTCCACAAAATACCAAATAATTAGATTGTCAAGCGGGCGAGTCGCCCTCTGTACGCACTGCCTTGCAGTAACCTTATCTTGAGCCCTTGAATGTGAGGTTGTGATTGCTTGAATTCATTATACACGCGTGATCATTATACATCATTTATCTATTTATACACTGAGTTTATTTAGAAATTTATTAATATGGTTTAACTAGTTACATAATTAAATACTTTATGCATTAGAAACAACTAAAAGTTAATTATTTAACTTGAATTTAATCCCGAAAGTTAATGAATTAGCTACATTTGTTCATACAGGTTTATGTATTTACAAACACGAATTACCTTCGTATTAAGCTTGGCGTTTAATTTTTCTATACAAAATTCTTTAATCAGCAATCAAAATCAAATGAGAATTAATTACCAGAATGCATAATTTGTTGCAAATTAAGGCGCTGCTAATAATACATGAGGATAATTATGTAGTTACTAATATATCAGATTTATGTAGATGTTCTATTCGACTACTATTAGATGTTTACTTAACCATGATAAACAATGTTTTACATATGGTAACAAGTAAATTTTTATTTTTAATTAAACTTTTTTCTTTAATTTCCTTTTATTCATGAATCGTATAAATCCATTAAAGATTTTGTATGATCATTAAAAATATTATTTAATTCAAAATTGACTTCATTTTAATGTTTTTTTTTTAAATTTCGAAAATATATTAGGCTACATGGTAGAGAATTCAATTTAGTTTTGGATTTTACAAGTCCGGTTGTTCTACGATGTACCAGTTCTTTGCAAAATTTTGCAGAGAGCGAGAGGTAACATCCTCGTGGCCGTTCACGGATGCAGCTGCCAAGGCGGTGATAAACAATATATAATATCGATAAAAATGGCTCTATAAAGTAATAATGTTGCTCTACAATATACAAAAAACGAGGAGTGTTTGCTTTATTTCTCATACCAAAAACAATTCATGAAAATATTTTTTTAGGCCTCCAGGCTTTAGTTCACTTAACAAAATTTATCGTAATATTATTGCAATATAATTTATAACATTTGCATGATTTAAAATAATTCTAATTAAATATAAAAATTTATTCAATTAATCCAATTTATTTATTTTAAGCCAAACATGAATCCTCATAATTCAATTAATTTTGCATATATTAAATACTCGAAGCGTAAAATTAAGGAAATTCAATTAAAATCCACCCACGAACATATACTATAACTACAATTACCAACAAATTAACACCTATTAAGATCACATTTATGCAATTTCGTTAAACAAGTTTAGTCCAACTTTAAATATTCTCATAGTAAGCTAGTAGCAAGCATCTACTTTATTAAAATAAAAAGACCTGCTGTTATATAAGTCGCTCTTTTAAATTATATAAATTTCTTAATTACAGTATTTACTGTTTTACTCAGGCCCAGATTGAGTAAAAAGCTTGCTTTCTGCTAGCTTGCTCGCAATTTGGTAGCGCGTGTTACCAAACGTAGCAAAAAGCATATTTAGCATCTTCGTGATGATGATGATAAAGTTTCATCATTTCATCATTCCATCGCTCCTATTACTTACTTTAATCTTACTATAAAACTATAAGAATATACCTGTATCACATAATACCTGACTATGTGCTCATAATACTCGTTTAAATAATATGTATATGTATGATTTTATACTTTTTACATGTGAAATTGCTTGGATTGAAACGAAATGAAATGCGAAGCTGAGATTGAGAGTTAGAATGAGCTTTAGTCTCAGAACTCAATCTGAGAACTTTTCAGTATGTCTTAACTCTGAGAAGAAGAACAGATTTTAGTGCACAAAATATTTGTTCTTGTATTTATTCATTCAGTTTTTTTCTTTCTTTTTCTTATATATGATGTAACGTGATACATTTTTACTTTTTTTTTTACATCGGTTCAATATGAACGAAATTATTTTGAGGGGTTCATAGAAATTATGATATTAAAAAATTTAAGAAGAAGAAGAAGACAAAAAGAAAAGAACAATAATGTGTGATGTGTATATGGGAACGAAGTTCATTGAATTTGTGGATCTTCGTATTGAGAAAAAAAGCTTTTCGAGAACAATCTTTAGCAGAAGAAGCAAAAACTACATAATATGTCGAAATGCATATACTTAGCAATATGATTTAACTAAATATAAACTAGATTACAATGTATAATGCATGCAATCAAATTAAATATAGCCATTTTTGCTGATATTTTTATTGAAACTGATGCCTGCGATTCAGCGATTTTATATTGTTTACTACTAAATAACATTCAAATTCTTTATATATTATCTGTCTGACACAAGCTTGGCTATTAATACTATCCCTATCAAAGGTATTAACACATCGACACACAATGTACGCAAGAAAACGAACTAAACTGATGCATTAGTGAGCAAAAACCTAATTTCTCTCGTTTTATTTATGTGTTTCAATTAAATACGTTTAAGTGGTGATATAATATGTAAATATGCAAAGCATAATTAGTACTCCTCGCTGAGATCTACCCTTGGGAAATAAACTCGTGTCTCTATCTAGTTTCATTTCCAAGCTACAATGATTTTTATTTCGATAATATTTTTGAGACCTTTACTCTTTCAACAACTACACAATAACGACAGCGAAGAAGAACTGTTTGCTTAAATAGTTGCTTCTTGTGATGTTTATATCAACTTTTAGTTATTTAACTGTTAACGCAAAGTTCTTATCTGTATAGTCATTTTAAAGACAATAAAGACGTCAAAAAAGATTTGAAATAAATGTGTAAACTAATTTGTGAAAATTTCGCATCACAGATCATTTATTGAGTACAAATTATGTATGCAAAATATAAATTAGTAAAACAATAAAATTTTAAACTTGGTAGTGGTTTCGTTGTGAGAAATATTAAATAACAAAATTTGATTTAATTTATTAACAAAACTAATTACCGTAAATAATTCATAAAATGCAAATCATGTACAAAACCATTTATGGTTTACCTTGAAATTTTATCCTTTCAATTTGCACAGAATTTAATTTAAAAAATAAATGCATTTAATTAATATCAATATTATTAAAATATTTTTGTTACTAATATTTAACTTTTTTCTTTAAATAATTGTAATTTTAATGCTTACAAAATATATTACATCTAGTAATATTAAACGGTTTAGGTTTTGTGTAACAGAAAAAGGTGACAACATCAAGCATGCAAATTAATTTCCTCATGTCAATGCGTGCCGCTCGTTCGATGACAAAACTCTTCAACTCAACCTTGCGCGTTTTCTACTCGTCAAGAAGTTTAAAACTAACGTAGCTGGAAAGTAACTCATTATCATGCACCAGAACAACTAACTGATGAATAATTAAGCTTTCATTAACTTGTCGAACTTTAACAATCACTTCTAAAGTATGAAAGTTTCCCAATTCTTGATGACATAGCGTTGCTGTGCAACCTTCTGAAGAGTGAAGAAATTTAAGTGAACTTTGAATTAGTTTTGAATTTGTTATAGATTTAAATGATTTTGATTATGACTTTATGATAACAAGATTATTGGCTCTTGCCTTTGAATTATTCACGAAATGTTAAATATTATTTTAAATATTATTTACTTTAAAATGTTGATAGATTATTATTTGATTGAGTTAATTGATAAGTTCAATCTTAGATTTTTTAATAAATCGGTGTTATCATCAAAAAGCGTTGCTAATTTGACAACAATTTTGATAATAGCCGATGATTTATTTACATTTCTCTACTTATGAGAATTTTTTTTTTGTTTTTTATTATGATGCGCTAGAATAAATATCATGATTTTTTCAAAATCTACTAAAACATGCTTTGAAGATAAAAGCGTGTTTAGTTGTTTAAATATTTAAAATTTCAATTTGCGTTAAAATTATATAAAAGTTTTAAAGTTTGCATTAGTGATTAAAACAACTAATGAAAGAATAGTTTTATTGCAACCATGGACTATTTTTGTGCGGTAATCGAAATGTATTTATTGATTTATATTATTCATAAATATATAACAAGACTTTCAATGAAATGAATTAATTTCCGCATTGCAGAATATCTTTCGCATAATTTACAAACTTCAGAAACTGGGGAATTCCAATAAAATCAAAGAAAATTGTTATTCGAAAATTTTCAATAGAAAATATGAATAAAATTATTACTTCAATTTTTTGATAATTACTATTCAAATATATCAAACAATTTAAGCCAAATTTTCTATGATAATGCAATTACTCATACTTTTTTTCCATATCAAATTCTTCTTTAGATTTCAATATTCATGTTTTCTAACCCAATAACCAACATAATTGCAAATTGTTAAACCAGCAGCTCGCTAATAGATTAATTTATAAACAGAAAAGCAAACAAGCAAACATGCCAACAATTATTTGTCAAAACTAACAGAATTAACTCTATAATCACAATTTGTAATTCAAACATAAAATTCTCTAAATTATTCAAAATAAAAATTAGGGATTTTTTAGATTTCATTCAATTGATTACCCATTTATATTTAGCAGAAATCATATCATACAAAATCAGCCAAAATTTACCAAAAATTCCATTTCCGAACGAATCAATAATTTAACAACCGTGAATTTATAACAACCTACGCAACGTGCTATAATTAAGCTAATTTGCTACCATAAATAATTTGCAAAAATAGGTGGGCAGGGTGAGTTAAAACCTACAATAGCGCGATATAGCTTCGCGCATGCTTCTGTAAATGTCACGGACTCGTTTAATGCTATTCATGGTCACCGAAAGCAAAATCTCTCGTTCCAACCAATCGGATATTAAATAATCTTATTGAAAACTTAATTGAGAGTAATATAAGATAGTATAGGATGATTAGTGTATTACAAATATCATTGTTAGTAATAGATGCGAATGAAAGAGTGAAACCATCGCGCGAAGCCTGAGGATTTCGTCGACTTAAGTGATTGGCCTGGCCTATTTAAGGATTTCCTTATTATCGCGAATCAAAGATCAATGAGAGAGTGAGCGATGAGATGAAGTCGTTATTGCTCGCGGCCTTGGCATATGGCGATGTGTATCACCGATGTATTGATTTACTTGTAAGTTCTGTTTGCATTGTCCTTGCTTTCTACTTTTGAATCTACTTCTTCATGTAATTCAACATTTTCTAACTGCAATTTGTAATTAGCAATGCAGAGCTTATTAGTAACGTCTTAAACCTAACCTCAACTTATTAATCTTTACATAACCTCATTTGTATGCTAGGATGCTAGGATAAAAAATTAGAAATAAGTGATTAGTTTTAGATAACAATGAAATGCAACTAATGCAATATCTAATCATTAAGCTACTAATTAACATCCGTAGATTGATTTCACTCCAAATTAGAAACAGCAACTTTTGGCTGTTTAATATTCACCTCGGTTTGGTAACAAATTGTGCACGCTCTGATTAAGCATAGTCTTCTTTCGACGTTTCACTTACTCGCAATTGACTAGGAACAACAACAACAAGAGCAACAATAACAACAACAGCAGTATGTACAACAACGCTATGCTAAACTAATAAGTTACATGAGCGTGTGCTATCGAAAGCCACCGATGCGCGATCACAGCGAAACAGAAACCAAACATCGTTTATGCATTTCACGTCTTGTCGCACACTTTCCGAGCGCTCGCAAGTTGAAAGTTGCGTTGCGCCGCGACGCCTCAAACTAGGCAACTAGCACAAGTCTCTCAAGCGCATTACAAGCATGCGCAATCTACTCATCAAAGGGCTTATAGACCTAACTAATTATCACTTACCAGCAATCGCAAGTAGCACTATGGCCACCATTGGTGTCTTCGTCTTCATCTTCATTTTCGAGAACAGAAGAGCGTGTGCAGAAGAGCGAGAATTAAAGAAGAAATCCGATAATCCAAAACTAAGATAGTAGACAGAGTCACACGCAGGAGCTAGAAGCACTTCCCCATCAAGTTCGCCCGTGTGCGGAGTATGAAAATTCTCCCCAAATATGAACGGACGCGATCGACACAACTGAAGAGCTGTGTACGTGTGATGTCGCGGACTGCTCGTGCTCGCACTGACTGGGTCGGCGGTTTCTTCAAAAGTGCTTCTTAAGTGAAATGTGTTGTCTTCGAGACGGCGCGCGCGTTTCTTACCGCGTGGGGAGAGAAAACTATTTGTTGCTCCCCACCGTCAATCACATATAAAAGTGCTAAGACGGTTTTCCCTTCGAATTTCGTGGCGCTGACGCTGGTATTGCAGCATTTAAGTCACTATGAGAGCTACGCGAGTGGCGAAAGGGACCTTGGGGGGATATTGTGTTATTAAGCGATAGCAATGCGCTGTTTCTGCAATGTAGATAGTACCATACCCTAAATTAGAACTTAAAGCAGCGACCTTTATTATACGTATCACGTGGTTATGTAAACGAGTTTGCATTTGCAATTTCTTGGAGATCAACCAACGCCTTCATTCTTGACTTGCTTTGATTATGCTGCTGCACTTTGCTTCCTTTCTAATCGCTAGGTGGTTTTTGGTTGGTGGGATAGAATTATTAATCAAATTTTGCAAATGCATGTATATGCATGTAGTTCATAGCTGGTTTAGTCGAATGACCTTGAATTGTTTTTTTTTATCAGGATCCTAAGATATTTCCTATTTCTATAAAAACTTTAATTATAGCAAAATAGCACTTAGATTATTAGTTGCTAAAAGCAATTAATATAATATTAGACTAGATTTCTTTTTAAATAAATTTTCAATGTAAATTGTTGCAATACCTACTTCTTTAAGGTTATGAAAGACTTAAGACTTTTAAGGCTAAACCAATTGAATAATAAATTATTTAGATTTGAGTTTATGTTGGAGATCCGCGCAATGAAAGTAGCAGCAACAAGTCAATTAGATAAACAAATAAAAGAATTGGTAATGAGCATCTGAGAAATTGAAATGCGTGTGCGACCTCCTAACGAAAATCATTCGAATGTCAGCGTTGGCAAATAATTTATGGGTTTCCAACAAGACTCACACTTCCATTGTTTCGCATTTCGTCCTCATAGTCCTCACAACATATAATGGTGTAAGTGCGGAGTATGGAAGTATAGAAGTGATGCAAACATTTTTTTGCGGTAATATTATTAGGTGCAGACTTTATTTAAACTTCCCAATTTTCTTTCTATTCTCACATAAAAATAGTTTTATGTAAATAGTATTATGTATATTATAAATTATTATTATGAGTTTATTGTTAATCAGATTACTTTTTTGTATTAGAAGACAAAATAAATTTGATTAATATATCTATAAAGGATTTTTGTTCGTATTTACTAGTAAATATGATATCAAATCACATCGTCGTTGCTAGGCTCAGAACCCAAATGTTGCTGCTTATGGCAGGGGACGCAAAACTTGCCAAGAGCGCACATGGCTCTATCTACAACTTTGTCAAATTGACCTTATCGTCTGTAGCGCTGCGACTCTGTGTCTCCCAATGCTTCGTCTTTAGGTAGTACATCATATCACAAATACCAGAGAAAATCAGATTAATACAGTGTTTCTCAACCCAAAATTCACTGAAGACCAGAAAATATCTATGTTTTCTTTACCCGGACCAGTGATAATATTATTAGGATTCTTTTATTATTACCTTTATATTTCTAAAAGTTTTTCTCTGTACCAGCGGTTGAGAAACACAAGATTAATAGACTTGCCACTGATTTGTCCATCAATATCCAGTAGTCGATCAGAAGAAGCTTCCAGTCGAATTTGTGATAATTTCATATAACTACAATACAAACTGTCACACTCCACGAAATAATAATATGCATCGATGCCAATTTTAGAGATTAGCGAGAGTAACGCAATGACATCGTAGGTGGTCGTGAGCTGCTAGCTGTACTCTTGGTATTATAGCAGTAATGTATCTGCGCATTGAACATCGTAGGTTATTATGGTTCCTGACAGCTGCAACGCTGTTATTACACCGGTACACATACTACATGTGTGCCCGGTGCAAATTGATGGGTCCTTGTCCTTTTTAGCACTTTTCCAGTACTTGATTCTGTTATAGCCTAATTTCAGGTGGCAAATGCGTACTGGAAATAAATGTATTACGGACGATCGGCAAAGAAAAAATATATACATAGACTAATTACACATCTGCGTTACTCAAATAATTATCAATAGTAGCCGCTCTTTCATGTAAATATTAGAATTTTGCTTTAGAATGCAGTAGAACTATGATTTTTGGTTAGTTATTTATTTTAATCATGAAAAAGTTATATTTTGTTATTTAAACTAATCAAATTTTGTTTAAATTTTCTAACCGATTTGCCATGCATTTACTTGATATTGTATATTAACTACTATTAAATGCAATCTTTTTTTTGTTTAATAATCTGTCAAAATTTCTTTTAAAATTTGAAAAAAATTAATATTTTTGTTAATATAAATTTAATTTATTAATTTTAGATTTCACATATTTTCAATTTTTAAATTCACCTCTGCATCAAATTTTATTAAAATCTTATCTTTATTTGAAACACTCTAAAATAAATAATAAACTAAAGCAATTACATCAAAATATAAACTCCACCTGAATATAAAAAATCAATAAATAGTTCATATAAGGTATTTGGTCATTAAAATCGAATATAAAAATTACAAAATAAATCAAAACAAATCAACATAAATCATAATAAATTTAATAAAAAATCCCACATTGTATCTCAATATTAAAAAATAGTTCTTAAGAATACACACAAAATGACCCAAGACATAATTTTTTTTGAATTAAAACAAAAAAACACATTATTTTTGTTTCATAAAAATTATCATTATCATTAATCATTCATTAGATTAATCACTAAAACACAACTTAAAAAAAACAACTAATTTCAGGTGAACGGACGTCCATAGTAACAATATTTGAGAACCCACTTGTCCATTCTAGAGAAGAAGTCGTTTTTTTCTTACAGAGTAAACACTTGGTAGACGAATTACACCGTGAAGAGGAGTTAGTTCACAAGTCACAAGTTAGCTACGCATTCCCAGCGGCTCTTCTCCTATTGCTAGAAAATGAAATTTCGCAAGAAGCGCTACAGAGAACTCTCCAGTTGCGCGCATATGTAATACTTCTTCTTCTTACTCTTCTTCTTTGATGCTCGCATGACCTCCTTGAGTAGTTCTCAGCGCATCCTACCTCGCATCATCGATCTAAAATCTGTAAAAAATAGCATTACAAACCAACAAACAACAACAGCAACAAATTGTAGTTGTTGGATATATTAATATGTATATATACGCAGAATTCAATTACTTTGTAACATTTTTCTATTCATTGCAATTTGCATTTGTAATTTTTTACTTCATATTTCTCTGATTGAAGATTTCTTTTTGATGTTTGGTAAATATAGCTAAATGGAAGATCTTTTCTATTGATTAAGTACTCGCTTATTATTACATCGATGTAATTTCCGTTATAGTATCTGTTTTTCAATCTGTTGCAATTAACGATTTGAAAATATGAATAATTTAAAAGAAACCAGCTAAGACATTATTTACACTAGGCATTTCTCTCACTGATTTCATCAAATCTACTTTCCGACTTGGGTCTTAATTTCGTTTCCACTACTCTTTTTCAATCACTTCTCTTTACTAGTTCCTTTTTTTGAGGAGGATTTTGATGTCCCTAACCATCCATTTTTATCAGTCTTTTTTGCATTTTATTTAGTCATTTCTTACTAACCTGCCATCTTCTATTCTAATTACGTACCTCGCCTATTGCTTTATTATCCTATGACGCTACAACCTCTAGTGGTTTTTGGCCTTCAATCTTCTCCCTGCCCGACCAAGTTTTGATTGTTTTTGATGCAGTTTTTGCATATTACAGCGACAGGCTGCAAGCCTATTGCCCAATCATATTCTTTGTCTCGAAACTAGGAAACACATGAGAAGTGCGAAATCTTATTTGTAGAGCTTGAACCCTGGTTCTCTACGTTCAAACGCAGATGCGCTAACCGCTGAGCCACACACTCCCCCGCCTATCTCAGCCATTGCTATTTGGCAAATTTTTAAACATTCGGTTCCTGGGTAGTGTAGTAAATTTTGTCATTTTAAAGAAAGCGTTAATGGTGCCATTCTCTTTTAAAAGGCCTACTATTCATCGAATACTTTTTTCTCAAAAATGTACAACTTTGCGTCATTGTTTAGCGGCATATCTATAACCGGTGACGGATTTTGGCTGAGAGTTCAATAAGTTTCAGGCCTCTCGTAAAGGAACTTTTTGCAGCCACTGTCGGAATTTGGAAACCCTGCTGAGTTAAGAGGCCCCAAGCGCGCGCTTCCTGCGCCTGTGCATAAATCCGCTACTGCCAATATCTCACAGCCGAAGGTAAGTAAGAGTCCTATCTATCACAATTTTTCAACATAATAGCTACGGACATTAAGACATTTGGGGTAGTATGAAATCAGTTTGAAAAACCCTCAATAACCGTGCGATACCAAGTTTGCCATTCGATGAAAGAGACCCAGCTCTTGGACGAGAAAGCAGAACCAC
>JARJDU010011378.1:0-14261 GCA_030264695.1 Lissagria laeviuscula
AGATTTAAGAATAGTCGAACAGGGCGGAACAAGACTTTTGCCTAATCGCATTATTCCGCCAGGGTGGCGCTCATGCGCGAAGCAATATGTTAATTAGACTTGCTGCTGATGCTGCGAGAAACTTCTTTTTTGTTCTTCAGCACGATGTGCGCGCAGAAACAGCGATAAACTGACATTCGAGTTAATTAAATGGGTTTGTCGCGGTTCATCGAAACTCTCAAGTTGTTTAGGCTTTGTTTAGCCATTAAAGAGTTCTTCTTGTATACTATAGACTACCAAATTTGCTTATCTTGTTTGAAGTTTACACTAGCTTTTGATTTTTTTATAGAACATATAAGCTCATCTTCTTGAAAAAGTATTCGTTATGATTATGCAAATTTATTGAAAGAGTAATTTTAATTTTCAATTTTTGCTAAAACTGCCTATAGATGGCGCACTAGAGAAAATCTATTATTTCGCAACAGGCAATCGCAATCTTCTAATTCCTTTTTATCGATTGCAATAGTCATGAACGCACCAGGCGAACAATACAACAATTTCCTCCGTTAATGCATTCCAATGTTCACACAAATATTTACAACTAACGCCGCGCACAGGAAAAGTGCATTAAAAAGCAATAAAGCTCGCGCTCGCACGAAATCACACCGCTTTGCCCCTTGCTTTAATAAGCGCATAATACTGGGCACCTATTTGTGCCACTCTATTAAGCTTCGATTAGAAACATTTTATTTCACGTGCAGATAACGCACCTGAGGCTTTCACCGCATGCGAGTTTTATTGCTCACTGAAGGACAATTATTACTTGCATATATGAGATAATATTGAAAATGCAATTTTAATGTTTGTCACGATTTCTGTGTTGACATTTAGTTCCTAAAGTTATAGTTATTGACACATTTCAAGTAAAGCTCCTGCTTAGCGTTCAGAGTTTATTGCTTCGCGGTTATCAGCCTTTTGAAGTTACAGTAGTTTAGTGCTTCGCTCCGGGTGTTTACATTGTTGCAAATGGCTTACATAGGTAACTGCACCTTAGCTCCTTAGTTCTACCTTAAGATAATCAATAAACGTCTCTAATGTAACGAACGGCAGTGCATGATGCACTGCCCTAGTTTGATGTCCCCATTGCTTTCGGTTTTTATGTAAATTATGCTCATATTTCATAAGTTTGCAACACATTTAATTATGAATTTAAACTTTTCTTAAATTATTTTTACCTATGCTCCTTCGTTTGATGAATAACCTTTACATGAAAGTACATCATAAACCATTCATATGGTGGAACACAAAATAAAAAATAAAAGCATAACATGTCTACGCTTTCAGCTATTTGCATACGAAACGCACGCTCATAGATTTTCTTCGTTCACAGCTTTTGAGAGCTTTGGGCAATGTACTTTAATGTCAGAAGGATACTTTGTGTACACACATAACCTCACGTTTTAAACCTTCGACGCAGCGCGCGTTTTTATATCGTTAACGCATGAAGTGGCACTTTAGAGTCCGTTTTACTTGCACGAAGCGGTCTATATTATTCCTCCTTCTACATCATGAAGGAGCTGAGCCGTGCTGGGAAATGTACGCCGCGATGAAAGTACATTCAACATACGAGTCAAATATTTTCTTTGGGAAGCTTGCAGCAACTCTCAGATCCTTCATCTTCTCGACACTCCAGCTAGTTTTAGGATTTTATAACAAGCCGAGATTATATGAAGAAAAACATACGTATCAAAACATAACGTATAGTGTTCTTCTTCTGTGGTGTATCTCACTTGGGAGCGATGTGATATCGGCTGGATCTGGCTCATATAGCGGAAATGGAATCTTAGCTGACATAGAACTAATAAGATATTCGCTTGGAAATACTGAGATATTGGATCTATTTACAAATCTGTTGTAATATATTTATTTGAAATAAGTAAAATATATATTGAAGAATTTTTTATAGCATAAAAATATTTTGCGTGATTTATGACTCATAACGTAACCATTATTCACACTTATATGTTATATTATATTTACAATACTATTAAAATTAGTAATTAATAACTTGGAAATTAATTATTATTTCACTATTTTGACATTTTATGTAAAATCCTAAGAATATGAAAAAAATATTTAGATAGATCGATTAGGTTTGATCTTTAACGATGTAAGCACATGAAACCCCCATTGAGTCATAGACTTGCGGTTAATATTTTGCTAATGAGAAGGATAATAAACAGCTCGGTGCGAGTATAATAAACGAAAATAAATAAGCTCGACAGGTACTTCTACCAGAAACGGCTAGCAACACTTTAGCAAACGATACAAACAAGGACATAAATTGCCATTGAAATGATCGTATTTTTTTCCTCATGTGGTAATAGTATTTTTATAAACTATGTTGGTATATATCTCTTATCTATTTCCATTTGTAATAAAAAGCACGCACATGAAATATGTAACGTGTAAATTTATTCGAAATATGAATTCACTTTATGAGTCGCATTAAACTAAAGCGCTGCTACAATTTTTCAACTAGTGCAA
Source organism: Lissagria laeviuscula (assembly GCA_030264695.1). Classification (NCBI taxonomy): domain Eukaryota; kingdom Metazoa; phylum Arthropoda; class Insecta; order Coleoptera; family Staphylinidae; genus Lissagria; species Lissagria laeviuscula. The sequence goes on from JARJDU010011378.1 coordinate 2,527, forward strand.
AACGTTGCAAAATTAATAGTTGGAAAAACGTTGGGATTATTCACCAGGCTTTTGAGATAGATAGCGATGTAAACATGCTCGTGGCAACTGAATTAACTAAATGGAGTTCGTTAAAAGTTTGTCATGTTGCGATACCATATGTTGAAGTTTCAAGCGAATGCATGTTGAGGACACTGTTGTAATAAGTTAAGTTATCATTACTTATAATAACAGGATTTATCAAGTTTAAGTTGTAAAATTCGGAGAAAAAAAACTTTAACTACGAACAGCATGTCATTTGTTCTCACCCAATACCAAAATAACTGCTTTTAGGAGGTACAACGCAGACATCAAACACTAGTAATTCCAGTGAAATTACCTACACAAGATTAACAGAATTCTCTGTCGTCATAGAACTTTACATCATTATTCGATTCTGCAGCACTAAAACAATCCCAAGCGAGACTCTCGTACCCCGTTGGCAAATCAACACATTCTGCGCGTATGCTTGAGTATTTGCTTGCTGATCCAAGCCGAATTGCGGGCCGCGCTAATGCTGATTACGACTTCAAACGGAAAATAATGGATCTGCACTGTGCGCACTCGCTTTTGTGATTTTCGCAAAACAAACATGGTAATACAATCCCGCTCAGCGACGCGCATGAAGGTTTCGCATATGTAGAAATACATTGCTAGGTAATATAGTTATGCTAAGAACCGACTGCGAAAAAAACATGGCCGTCGTATTTTTAGGTTATATTACGCGCTCCGGTTTTATGGAGTTGTAAAAATCAAACACAACCTGCCGACTGCAAACGCAGTTGGACTGTTAAAAAAAGTTAAATAGCAAAGTGTACAGAGTGCGGCAAATAATTTATCATTTCAAATGAAAGGTACTCAAATGGGCGTTGCCTCGGGGAATGACATTATTAAATCAATAGAAAAATAAGTATTGTGCTAGTTCAGTTTGTATCTTGTATTACACTGATAATCCGTACAAAGATATAGATGTAAACGTGTAGAAGTACCGAGGATTGTGAGTCCAAACTGGTGAATGATAGACTTCCCAACTTACACTCTATGAGTGTCAAGATTGCATATATCCCAAGCATACTATGATGCCAGGCACACGGATCGCTTTACATGACACACGTCTACATTACGTTCTGCACGTCTTCCGCAGGTTGAGGAGAAGCTTTAGGAACGACACACGTTTTTGGCGGTTCATGCATGTTGGATTATTATCGTCCTCGAGTTAGGTGCTTTCGTCGAGTGGTACAATGTATTTTACATTAGGTTTGAGCACAGAGCGTGTGCGGATATGTAAGTTAGCATTCGGCTAGGGGAACTTTGTCAATCTTCTTACCCTCATTGTGGTATTATAATAGAATGGGGTAGAATGATGTTGACCAAGTTTGAATTTGTTTGGGATTATCTTCCCAGAATAAAGCTGACGCTATCATGATTTTTATTTTCTGACTAATCCCAGCAAATGGATTGCCATTAGAAAATATTTACAGATTCAACAAATTTTTCGTATTTTAATGCTTAAATTCAGTTCAATAATGGTTCGAAATCACTTAAAATCGAAATTTATTATGTCACATAATATACTCATTTTTGATTAAGCCAACCATACAAGATTTAGACCGCTAGTGTGTGGATAATAGAAGACAGAAAATCTTTAAATTTATTACGTTGTGCGTTGTAGTAGAACGAAAGCTTGGCTAAGAGAAAAAAAATATAGGAAGCTATAGGAGCTACTGCAGGAGGATAAGTACAAGGCGTGCACTGCACGCAACACAACGCAGGCTTAGCCTAGTAAATCCTTCGACGATGGAAGTCAAGAAAGAAGGTTTATTGTAGTCCTTCTTTGCCGGCATTTCTTTCGGCGATCATGTTCTCATCTCGGGCTTTTACATGCACCGGAAGCAGCTCATATCGAAATTGGATTCTCTTTCATTTTCAATAATCCACTTCACAAAATAAAAGCATAGCGAAAGGATTATGTATTGTGTATTTCTTACTTGTGGATGTATATACAAAGTAATTTTATATTATACTTCAAATAGATTATACTTCGAATACTTTTTAAGAATTTTGTAAGAAAGTAATGCATAACGCCTTTTCTCGGTGAGAATAAATGTCGAAAGTGGGGTAGCGCTCGTTGCGATTGGCTGCACGATACCCAGAGAAACGTTACAAGTGGGGTAGCGCTCGTTGCGATTGGCTGAACGATGCCCGGAGAAACATCGCAAGTGGGGTAGTGCCCGGTGCGATTCGCTAAATGATGCACAAAAAACGTCGTATGTGGGGTAACGCTCATAGCAATTGGCTGATCGATGCCTGGAAGATGTCCCGCGTTCGGCTACGCCTAGTGTTGTAAATCGACAAGCCTTTGGATACAATGTGGTTTCGTACGTGTGCTGTATAGCGTTTTGTACAATCCAGCAATCATTAAACTAATTATCCTTGCAAAATTTATTACATGTTTATTTTAGCATAGGTGAGTGAGTTTGATAATTGTCTAGCTGTCACACATCTACAAGGCATTGATCATATTGGCGTCTAGAAATGCATATGCATTTTTTTACAGCAAAATCAATTAGTCTTTGAAATAGAACTTCAAACAGAACAATAAAAAAACCTCAATTTATTTGAGCTTTTATAAGTACACACCTGTTTTTATTTTGTTAAATAAAATATTTGCCTACTAGTATAAAATTCCCAATTCAATTTTTTTTTTAAATTTTTATTGATTTGGCAAACGGGTTAGACTGTTTAAATATTTTGGCATCGCTCTCGATTTATCCATAAATTAAACCATTCGTTCGAGGAGAACGGATCGTTCGGCAGATTGGAAAGGAGATGACGTCTCAACCGCTGCGTAAAACGTTAACAATAGAAAATAATTTCAAGGATATCCCCCCTCCGCCCGCACTTTTATACCATTCTCATTCCCCTTTTCGCATATACACATACTCTTGCTCACTTCGCTGTTTTCTCAGCTTTTCTTTTGAGATTTAGCAAACAATCGCCAGTGGCTGGCTATAGTTACTGGTACCACTTCTGAGTTTTCCCATACTTATAAGATTGTGTTTTGCTTTTTCTGTTGCTATTTGCCTTTGTGCTCACGACTGTTTTCTATTTGTGTTCGAACATTTCCGTATAATTTCTTTTCGATTTTTTTACTTCTTCTTTTGCTCTGCGCCAAGCGGAGACGGGACTTGATTCCACTGACATCTTGCAATTGTGCATTACGTTCCTTATCACTAGTGTTTTATTGCTTTCCTTGCGCTTTGTTGCTTTGAATTTTAGAAACGAGAAACGAGAATAAAAATGAAAATCGTGATTGTGTCGCATGTGGTGAAAGCTTTCCCAACAATTGTTGCTTGTGTCTGTCATGAAAGTTGCCAAATGTGGGTAAATACCAAAGAAAATGAATGAGAAAAAATGCATTGGATAAGTATTGTTATTTTTATTACTAGGTAAGCTCCAAAAGTCAAAATTATTACATATAAAAATATAGTTTTGGTATTTTTTACTTTCACAAATGCAACTATGCAACTAATAATTTTGGAGTTATCCATGTATAAGGAGTTATACATTTCGGCTATAAATAAACACAGCTCGGTAATTGCGAGTAAAGTGGACGCAGTTAATAAAATCCGCACTTCGTCTCTACCTCCGAATGCCCGCCCGCGTTTTGTTTAATGTTAATGCTTTTGTAAGGCGCGTAAACATTCGCCATTCTCGCGGATGCAAGTATGTTAAACATGTGTCAAGGTCCGTAGCAATTACTCCCACATTTCATGCACCGATGTGAACAGCGCACAGGAAACAAATGCGAAGAAAACATTCAGGCATTAACAAACTGCGCGCTTTTATAATACATAAGCACAACAGGACAGACACAGGCAGACCTCTACAACACTTTAAATTAAATACGTATGTGAATTTACACCTTTTCTTCATTAAATTTCATCTAGTCGTCATTCTATTTCCTTCTTTACTTTTCAATGTTGTTGTATGTACTTATTTGAAAACTTTTAAGAATTATAATTTATGTAAATATTTGCATAAAATGATGAATAATTATCTAAATTCCGGTTTCAATTCAGTTTATTTCTTTATTAAGACAACTTTGCACCAACTTGTCAACAATGAAAGTCGATAGGACGATGGAACTTCATTCTCATTCTAATTCCCTGAATTGAGAGGGGATTTTTCAACTTTAAGACAAGGAAATGCAAGTGTAACAATACTGGTAGGCAACAGCTAATTTCCGGGAAACCAATTGAAACAAAGGCATAAGCTACTTTATATACATACCTTTAATTTACTTTCATGTACTTATATACCCGAACCTTACCCCAATACATCTCCAACATATATATGTGTATATACTTTACGCTTATATTCTCGCTCAGTGCCAGCACCTCGAATGAAAACATCGAATAGCACAGCATTCATATTGCAAAGCTTTGGGTCGGGCTGAGCTGGACCCGTAGCACGCAACTTTCCTTACTTGCCTTCTCGGACAAACAAAACAGGCTGAAAACGGTCTGGGAATCATGCCGGAGAATGTGCACCCGTATCTATTATTCATTTCTGGAGGTGGTTCACACGTTTCGGGTGCGACGCGCATGCTTTATTATTAATTTGATAAAGTGAAGGAAAAATGTGGAAAACGTCGTCGTGACTGATGCTATTATTCATGTATTATGTAGATATTAAATAAATAGGAAGTTATACGAGTTTGGTTTATGTATGAGATGACGGCATAAAGGCTAATTGAGTAATTCAATTTTGGGATTTGTTCACGAACGCGGATAATTTTTTTTGTTTCGCCTTGGTTGGAAATCTAATTTAGGGAATAATGTGTCAAATTTTAGTGATTTAGTGAACTTTCTTTGGGAATTGCATAGTTACAGCGAGACATGTTATTTTCTCTTTCTCGTTCTTAAATTTTTTTATTACGGAGTAAATCAAATATTTTTTCCACTGGATGTAAACAAATCTCGAGGTCTATGTCATCGATTTCGCTTATCCTTTGCTTTCAATACGTTAAATAAATTCTCTATCATGTAACATACGATTTTTTTGGATATTTTAATTCGCAGATTTTATATGACAATTTGGAAGTTGATGTTTCACGCAAAAAAATGAATACTTCAAGTTCCAGCCATATTGGTATTTTATGGAATTTCGAACAAATTCTATGCTATATAGTAGAGAATTCAATTTGGTTTTGTTACAAGTTATTCCGCGATGTACCAGTTCTTCGCGAACCATGCTGCCATCGAGAGGAAACATCCTGGAGGGCTCCCAGCCCACGGATTCACCCACCCAGGCGGTTAAAAACAATATATATTGACGATAAAAATATCTCGAGGATGTAAAAATCTAGTTCTATAACATTCAAAGTAACCTAGAATGTTTATTTATTTCTAATACAGAAAAAATAGCTAATATTTTAGGCCTCTAGAGTTTAGTCTCCCCTTAATGTGGTAAAGTGTTTTATTTATAGCTGCAAGGGCAGATTTATGCACAGTCACGGGTGGCTCGCGCCGGAGGCCTCTCAAGTCAGAATTCCGGAAACTCCTTTACGAGGGGCCTCAAACTCATTGTGCCCTGTGAGCTCTAAGTTCGCCTCTGTTTTGCTGATTTGTTCTAATTTGGCTCCTGCATTTTGAAAAGGACAGGGGTCGCGATTTCTACGCGAGTCTTTGGTCTTCTTAGTAACAGGCGCCCATTACGAACCGAAAGTAAAATAATAAAGATATTTGGTTCTCAAATTTTGTTTAAATCATTGTATATTTACTATTATTTTTGACTGGATATAAGGCTCCAAAGTATTTTAGGCAGCAGGCTACATATTTGTCAATTTTGGGCTAAGCACATAGCAATCGACTTTTTCCAAATTCTTACAATAAGAATTAAAAATTAATATATTTAGATATTGGACAATATTATTTTTAATATTGTAAGTAGCGATAATCGAGAAAACGTGAAAAATTTAAATAAAAAGACATTTATTAACAAAACATACCAGTGCAAAACAGACTTTAATAAAAACCCATTCACCCTTATCCTACTGCACTTTATATTTTTCTCAAACAAGCACAGAAATATCAACTAACTACGAATCATTAATTTCCACTAGAGCACTAGAAGAAAAATGATTATAATAAATGAAGTCTTGCCCAGCTAAGCTAAGAACCATCAACCATTCCATACAGACAACCCTCCGAATAACACCCATGAAACGAAAGAAATCGATAAAAATGTTGATTTATTAAAGATGATAATTCCTGATCAAAGCAATCTCGCATTGTCCATTTTGCAACAGCGATTAAATAATAATTAAGTATTACATAAAGGTTTCCTCGAATACAAAGCATATCTCTCCACTCCTCACTACTTACTTTTTAACCAAAAAGTGACTAGTTATATTATTAATCCACCGTCGATTGGTAATTAATCGATGTTCGAGCAACATTCACTTTAATTGCTCAATAGAAGAAAAACGAAGAAGATTAACAACACATGAACAACAAGAAGAAAAAAGAATTATTTTGAAGCTTATTGGGAAGGCGCACTAAGCCGAAATCCAATCAAAAGCTAGATAAAGTTGAATCCTCTAGTGAGGAACAACCCAGAAAGTTGAGGAAGAGAGTTTTGGGATCATCGACGCGATGCGGTGCGCGTTTCCTGGGCTAATCGTTAATTTACCTTGCTTAGAACTCTTCCTTCCTGTCGTCTTAAAGTTCTCTCTTTTTGATGGAATTATTGCGTGAAAATTTGGTCACAGTGGAAGGAATTCTCACCCTTGGGGAGATGATAAACGAGGGAAATAATCGAAGTTGATGTGAAAAATTTCTCTGTCATTAAAATAGTTAAATTCGTGTCCAATTTTTTCCTTTTCATTATTTTTAGAAGATTTTTGGTATAATTAGATTAGAAATCATAATTGCAATTACATTATTAAAATAGGTGTTGACTGACTTTATAATTAATGATGCGTCGTGATGATTAGCATAATTAAAATATCTCCGATAATAATAAAAAAAAATGTAATTAAAAAAGTCTCCGATGACATAATTACAGACAACGGGCAAACAAACCATCCCTCTTCTTGTCCCATCATCACAAAGTTTATATACCGACAGCGTTTACATCAATCACGAAACTAGATTTTTTTTCTTTATTAAGTCAAGTTTGCAATTAGCCCTTTTCATTCATTTTAAAACAAAACATGCATTTACGCTTTCGAACGCTATTTATATATGAATTCGGCTGGGTAATTGAAACCAAAACATATACAAAAATCGTAGAATGTAGACAGCCGGAAAAACTAATTAGCATTTTGCAACGGCGGACGACATCGACGAGCGGAAAGGGTGCGCTCGGCCACGAGAAAGTTGCGAGACGTAGAAAACATGTAATTAATTTTCGGGCATTATTTTCGTCCTCGATAAATATTTATCTTCATTAAAACCGAGCTCCGGCGTGCTTAATTTTCTTCTCCTTTGCTTTTTGTTGCGCCTTTGTTTGTCGACGGCTGCGAATAAGATGAATAAGTCGAGATATTGAATCGTCAGTGTTTTTCCTTGCTGGAAATCAGTAGTGTTTTCCTAAGATCCGAGCTTGAGGGTGTTTTGATACGTGTTTGTTGAAGTTAAAGCCGAAATAAACAATAATAAGGAAATCAGAAAAGGAAAAACAGCAGAAAAAAAAACAATTGAGTTTGTTATTTCATGTAAAAGCTCAAAATGATGCTGAAAATAAAAGCGACGAACAATTTAATTTAAACAAGTATATAATGAACTGCAACAGCAATAAATGAGTAACAACAAAAATGCAAAGATAAATGTGTTGGATGTATGTAAAGCAAATAAATCAAATATTTGATTTAACGACAAGCTAATAATTCATACGTTGGCGTTGTCTAAATAACAATATGGAAATATGGAGTTATGAAAATTTCGTGTACAAATTATTATCATTTGGAAACCGACGCAAAAGGTAAATTAAACTAGAGAATATTAACGACACTCATTAAACATTTCGTTCATTTTTTCTCTCCTCCAAACCTCGTAAAATATTACTGTTCCTATTCTTGGCACAAAATTAGATTCGGAATGTCTGTCTCTGTTGGTCATACTCAACACCCAAATTAATTAATTTTTATTAATGAATTCATTATATTTTTTCGTTGTTTGGGAAGCGAATTTCCAGAACACATTAAATTTTAAATTGTTATTAAAGAATTTTTAATTAATAATTAATTATAATTAAGAATTTATTCAATGGTAAAAAAGTAATAAAACACCTTCAATTAGTGATGTGCACAAGCAAGACTAGATTAAGAATGAGCAATCTTAATCTCGTCTTGAAAAATGATTATTTTTGAGTCTAGATCTCGATCTTGTCTTGAAAATTTTGCAAAAATCTGTATCTAGAATCTCGACAAGATCTTGTAAAAATCCAGTGGCGGTTTAAGAAAAGTTAGAGTTAGTTTAAGATAATTCCTTTCGCTTTCTTAATTTTTCCTCTACTCGCAACCACTGAGTCGGCATCGCTTTATTATTGATACTAACCAGAAATAGAAGCACAATAGTTAATTAAAATAATAATTTATTTTAATATTACGACTCTCCAGTGGCAATGCTAAGTAAAACAATATTAACTTTACCAAAAATCCCAAGTTACTGCTCAATTCTTTTTAGAAAAATACTTCGCCTGTTGGTTTAAATAGCAAAAATGTTCTAAAAAATATCTAGCAGTGAGTTACATAAATACAAAACATTTCGGATCTTTTGTTGTTAATTCCTGTGCGTTCTATATTCAATTAAAGTATACCTAAATTGACCCACAGCAAGCTACAATTTCATTATTCAATAGAAGCCGCTGCTATTTCCGTCAAGTTAAAATTCATTTGCCGATAATCGCAATGTTCTGTCAAAAAATCATGGGAGTCCGCCCCATGTTCAGAGGTGTCAAGCGGGCAGCCAGGAGACTGTGACCTGTGTGGATTGAGGACTGTGATAGATACTATTTAATGAAGGATTCATTGTCATTATAAACATTGTAAGAAAAAGAAAGAAGCATAAGCAATGTAAGAATGCCGAAAGTATTGCAGTGTACTGCCAAAGAGAATTTTTACTTAGCGACAAAGCAGCGACTACTATTAAATAGTGGAATTGTGGTTAGCTGTGTATCAATCTAAGTAAACTTTAATAGTCGGTATATTGTATATAAAACGCACGCAGATAACAACATCCATGCGGGAGGTGTTGCTTATTTATGTAACTCACCGCCTAAGAATTTTTTTGGTATTTCAGTGCGTATCGCCGGCTTTCGGCTCGGCACGCAACCCAGACTCAAGAACTATGGTGTATGGTGTATGAAATTGTTGTCAAAAATGCAATGAGTCGAATAATAACCAACACAATACCTTATATTTGAAGTTTCGAGATCCACAAGATCTTGTCAAACAATCTCGATCTAGGCATGATTTTGGACGCAAATCTTGTGATTGATCTCGATCTTGTGCTTGAAATTTCAGCATGATCCAGATACAAGATCAAGATTGTCTTGTATTGTGAGCATCACTACCTACAACATATAATAATATAAAATTTAGCGTAAAACCAATTTTGAATTAAATATTTACTTGAAACTTGACAATTAATATCTAATCATAATAGTAATTATCATACTAATTAGGTAAAATTAATTGAATTTTCGATTATTAATTAAACCTTTACCTTTATTATTCTCTATCAATTAAGCCCAATAACATAGAACAATTATAATTGAACAAATATCAACTAGTATCGAACATCATGCAATAGAAGCATTATAATTAAACATAATAATCGCGCAAAATACATTATTATTACTTTAGTTTAAAAACAAACCCATTATAGTGAAGTAAATGTAGAGATCGAATAACCTCAAACGAAGGTAATTATAACATTTTGTCAACGATGAAAGATGAATCATCCCTTTTAAATTATATTTAGTCCCAGAGAGAAAAACGAAACTCTGCCCTCGGCGATTCATTGTTTGTTCAATATTTCGTATTGTCTGACTGCAGTGTCGCCATTCATCAGGGAAAGAACAATCAAGCGTCGCCAGCAAACGATAATTTTATATTGTCTGCGTGTCGTGTCCCATTTGCCGGCCGCATCCGTCGATTGGAAAAGTATTCACATGAAAGCACACGAAAAATCGTCTCCCGTTCGTCCACCAACCAGACCACTACTAGCACGAAAAGTGGAACACAAGATCGATTATGATAACAAATGTCTTTGTTTACTGCCACCAGCAAAAAACTCATGTAACCATTAATAAAAATGAAATATTGTTAAGTAGTAAGTAAAGTAATGTAGACTAAATATGTACTGGTAAAAGATTATTCGAGCTTCATTGGTTGCCTATAGTTAAAAGTAACATAGGCGCCCATTTTGCAAGTTTTATTTCTGTCAATGAAATGCAGTCGATACCGACCTGCAACGCTGCAAGCAAGCATATTTTAAATTTAATTTATAGGGAACCATATATACAATCCTGGGTTATTTTTGCCAATAGGGTTCATGCGATAGCAATATATATCTACAAATGTTTCGAGTTTTATGCTCGGGGTAGAGACTTTTAGCGCAGCAGTTAGACTTTTAGAACTGCGAATCCACTTCTGCAGTTAATCACCAAGAAAGTTTTGGATTTCCTTGATAGACTTTGCTTATAGTTACGCAGGGTCTACTAGAGTGGCCTTTTTAAAACTGAGCAGTCTTTTGTGCTCCAGGAATTGCAGAGTATCTACCCAGGGTTTTCTACGTCTAAGCCACATAGCCGACGAGCCCGAGCTGTCCGCCATTTCGATTTTGTGTTGACTGTATCTCACCTGGAAATGTCCAGTTGCTTAGAGAATAAGCTCGTCACAAGTCTAATGTCACCTTTTGAGAATATTTTTTTAGCCGAATACTCCATGAGCATTTTTGATTGCTTATGGCCTGGATCATTTCAATAGTAAGCACTTGCAGTAAACCTGCTTTTGATATTTCTCCCATTCTCTGACCAGCAACCTGAAATGTATGTTGGTCCGTCCGATTGCTATAAACCAACGAAGGCTTTTACCCTCAGTTTTTCAAAGGCGTCCGCTCTTTTATTTGCCTTATTGGTGTAGATGTGCCCACATCAGTACTAACCTGCTTCTTTTCGCCAGTTAATTCAAGGTCTGTTAGTTTTTCGTGTCTTTTTAGGCAGATATGAGCTCATTTATCAATAGCTAGTTATTTTCGTCAGGAAGACCGTTGGGAACCTGGCCCAAAGCCATCGCATCCTTGTACCACCGGCTGTATTTGCCTATTCCTGTATCGAAAGTGTGTTTTGATGCATCGTCTTCGATTTCTTTTATGTTGGTTTAGCTGTTTACAATTTCCACTTCAAACTCTTCATCAAAATCAAATTCCTCTTCCCCTTCACTTCCTACTTGATTTTCATGTGCCCTAGTAAGGACAGGATTTCCTATATTCAAGGGCGCGTGACAAATATTTATATGACATATATTTAAAAAATCCAAATTCAAATAAAATCCAAACTTCATAAATATTATTTATGCACACATTCTACTTTGTTTAAATCAAATATGAATGAGTTATTTGCGAACCTACTTAGAAACTTTCTAACCAAGATTGCGCTCCAGAGAAGAATCATTACTCCTTTAGTCACTGGGAGATTGTTCGAAG
>JARJDU010011394.1:0-15793 GCA_030264695.1 Lissagria laeviuscula
AAGGTTAGATTAGGTTAAGATAGGTTCGGTTAGATTGTCGACGATTTGTTTCAACCGCACGCTCGGTGCGGTTTTATGCTGACCGAATAAATGACCGCCGCCCCCGACATGCTTGGGGCCGATGCAAATGCAAATGAAATTGATTGATTTTCTTTCCGAATGACGTCCACTCCACTCTCGTGCTTGTGGTTCCGAAACGACCTACGTGATGTATGCTTACCTGCTTCTGCTACATTTGCGGTTTGGCGGAGGTGAAAATCGGCCACCGGAAAAACGCTTCGAATGCGAGAGCTCTATGCAAACGACTCCGTGCGGCACGCACCAACGAAATCGCTCCGAATCTAGAAGAAATCAAATACATAGCTACATTTAGTGCGATTCCATCGCGAGCAAACGCGCTGAAAATCAAAAAAACAAGATGGCGGCACCGCCGAGAGCAAAAAAAATGGAAGATCATCATCTTCCGATGGCAGTTATCCGTAACGGTATCATTTAGTCACTGTTGGGAAGGTTTAGACCACCAACCGAACAACTTTTCCATCTATTTTCTTTATTCGTTTTTTCCTAGTGGTCTTCGATCATATTTTACGGGTTGGCGCATTCGTCATCGCCTTCTTGCTCTTAGCAGCGTATTTTCCACTTTTCTAGCGTGACATGACGGCAGATTTTCTCAATCCCTGATGAAAGTCGACGATGTTCGATGACGATGTCAAAATAGTTTTGAGAGCTTCTTCCGGTGAAACGAAAGAAACGAACAAAAAGGAAAAGAAAAAAAACGCGGAGCGAAATGGTTGTAATGATGATCAAATTCTGATACGAATGTTATTCAAGCAGATTTTGCTTTAATTAAAGATAGGTATATACAACGTTGTTGTTGACGAAATAATGAGGTCATGAATGTAATTAGCATTATTTATATTTTGCACGTAAATTCGCTTTGCATTCATTAACTTCGACTTCAGGCATAGTTGTCTCTAATTTTTGCCGTTAATATTTAATTTAACGATTAAAATTGCATCTAAAGCGTTTTAACTGCTAGTTGGAGGGCTCTCCCTTTTATATCTAAACGCTACTGTTGTATAAGCCACGCCTCCTAAGAGTAGCGTTGGGATGCGCGTACGCATGCACAGCTACCGTATTATCAACATACACAATTTCCGTTTCTTTATGATTACAATTATTTTATTGCAATTACAACAAGTTCGACATTTAATTCCTGCAATACAAATTATTGTTATTCATCATTCGTGTAATCTCATTGCTCAATCGCACAGTTTTGTTCGATGTTTTGTCGGTGCGACATTATCGCCATTACACGGCATGCACACGCATCTGATTAATAATGCACGCGAGGTGTGCACGCGCTGCAACTAAGTTTAACGAAGTGCCAATGAGATTAGCATCGCACGTCAATGACGTGAAGTAATTATGTGCAGCGTATGCACAACTATAAAGCTTAGAACTCAAATGATTTACTAACACATAGTCTAAAAAAAAAATGTGATGCGTTTAGCTTGCAGCTATACTACCGACTGACGATGCTCACAATGTCTCCCCTATGTATACTCCTACGGCGTTCGGTGCCAAACCACGCCTACTCTCCTACTCTCGAAGTGAAAAACCTATGCTAATGCTTGTTTTTAATGTTCTTTACAGGATAATGGGCGAGAGGCTTTGGATCTCACGGCATCTCCACTACGCGCAGCGCCAGGACCCACAACACGAAATAATCACCCCCCACCAATGGTCATACAGGGAGATTTCCGGAAGGTAGGCAGTGCAAACATAATTATTATTTACTATAAAATAATTGATGGCTGATTTGTGTGAACTGCCACCGCCGCCGCTCAATTTTTTAATTCTATCACCATCGATAAATCATTTCGACGATGAAGAAATTGAGAACTCCCACTTCTTCCAAACAATAATTCCTTTATCCAGCTCCGCCTTAGACTATCTAGGGATGATTCTCCCTAAGGTACAACGCAAACAAAAACCGAACGCATTCTCGAGAGTCTTGGAAGCGAAGAAGTACAAGGTGATCTATCTAATCTAACAAGCTAGATTGGAACGAGGAGAGAAATCAATTTGAGAGTAGGGATGAGGCACTCGATAAGCGTCTTCGTCTCTTGGAGAATTCCCGCCATCCAAAAAGTCGACACATAAATCACGCGCAACGCTTGCGGTTACCAACTTCAGCTCGAACCTTGCGATAAGACCTTCAATTAATCTGATGATCGTTATTGTCTTCCTTGGTTTCTGTACCTGCTCTTCTGATGACATTATGGTTGGGACCAGGTGGATTTAATTAATTTTAGTGCTGCATTTCTTCATTCCTCTGGTTTCAATTTTGGGTTTGAAGTGGTTTAAGATGAGTGGTTTATTTGCAGGTTTCCGGAATCAGTACAGAGATATTCAAGCAGATAGAGACAGTAGAAAATGACCACGATGCTTCAACAGCGGCGGCATTGGAGGTAAGTTTACAAATAAATTGATCCTTCAGTTAAACCCATACTCAAATTGTTTTTCATTAACTAAGACTCCTTGCCTTTTTGTTGGAAGCGTAATTGAGCACTTTTTAGTTCCTTAGCTTTTGTTTTGCACTTTTTCCTTTTTTTACTTCACATCCGGTTCGTGTTGCTGGCGCGTTTCCTTTAACTTTACGCACGGCGGACACGAACACAAAGACCTCAAGTATAGTTGTTATGCCGCACGTGGCTCTTTTACCTTTACGTGAGTACTCCTCCTCCTACAATATGCTTATGTATGTGTAATTATTTGGGGTTTGTTCGTAAAGCATGTGGAGCGGCGAGGAGAGATGATTGTTCGTATCCTAGACCCCCGTCAATTGGGGCGGTCATGCACGGACGCAGCGAAACGCTTCCAGTCCATGCAAGATACGAAGCATGCCGTGTATTTCGTGGAGATCGTCAAGCGCCCTGGTCAGACCCTCGGCCTCTACATCCGCGAAGGCAATGGCATCGATCGCACCGACGGCGTGTTCATCTCACGCATTGCTCTCGAATCCGCAGTCTACAACAGCGGCTGCCTCAAGGTAATATAACTCCTTTGTAGGTGTAAAAAAAAAGATACGTATAATTGCGATTGTTTTGATGTTCAGGTTGGGGATGAGATCCTCGCCGTTAATTTAGTAGACGTGACACGCATGAGTCTCGACGACGTGGTCATTATAATGTCCATTCCTCGGAGGCTCGTGCTGGCCACGCGGCAACGCAAGGGAGCTAAAGGTGGCCAGGAATCTCCTAACGTGCAACCTCGTAACGAACACAAGCCGCCTCCAGTGGTGGTCATTAAGCGGGATCTTCGCGAGGACGAGATTGACGAGCCCGATTTAGGGCAACACAGGTATGCAATCTTATAGCACATTACAGTTTTTAGGATATTTTATGATGAGTTTTACAGTAGGGACACCATGAGACAACGTCATACCGGCGACGGTCGCGAAATGAGCGAATCCCGGTCCCGTCTCGGGTTAGGGTTAGACGGGCGGGGTACGCACGCGCCTGATTCGAACGGCCTCGACTTGTACTACAACTCACGCCCGCCGGACTCGTGGGGTTATCAACCGCCGCCGCCGGTCATCACCGAACAGCCCAAGTCGAACGTGCAGCACTTCCAGCCGTTCGAGCGGGGCTATCCTGGCACGCTAGAGTCGCTCGCGGAGAAGGTGCACTCGTTCGGGCTACCCAATCGGCGGATGAGCGCCGGCGGCAACCAGCCCGGCCCGGGCGGGCGCATGGGTAGTGGTCAGCAACAGCCGTCGTCGCACTACTATGTACAACATTCTGGGACAGGATCCCGCAGGATCATGCCACGTTCTGGGTCGGATCAGCATCTACCACACACCGAATACGCTGATTACACTAGTATAACCCCAGCGGGACGACATAGTCTTCTCAGGTCCAGCCTGAAGTCAGGATCAACGCTGAGCAGGTATAACCAGAGGTATGTCGATCAGGCTTCTGTGGCTGCTCAGTTAGCGCAGGCGAAATACGCAAGTTCTGGGCAATATGCGGGGGCAGGAACTCTTACCAGGAGGAATCGGAGTAGTCTGGATTACAGCAGTGACACAGAGGCTACCTGCGGACCTAGGAATAGTTACTATTACTACAGGTAGGAAGGGTTATCGATAGAAGGTAAAGGTGGGTAGAGCTAAATCTTGATTTTGAATGGTTTGGCAGGCAACAAGGACCACCGGCTGTGCAACACTCGACGTTGACGACTCTAGGTAGAAGCGGGCTTAGTTCAGGACCGACGGATATCTCTACAAAGTTCAATTCTTTACCACGGGACGCACGCGGTTCCACCCGTCTTGCCATGAACAAGCGTTACGGTCCATCGCTACTGCAAGACGAAGCCGATGGTAATCTTTCTGCTCCTGAGATGCCTTCCTTGCGGCAAAGAGGTATAATAATGCTTTAGATCAATCCACGACACGCAGTGCCCATAGTTATTCCAAGGAGACAGACTTTAGTGGGAATGCAGACCAGACACATAACATTGACACAATCTACCGTTTGCCTGCAGTCATGCGCAGTGCCTTGCACCCAATCACTTATATAATTCACCCACGCAGCTAAGACTACCACTACCACCACCAATGTCACCAAAATCTTTCATTCAATCGATTTGCTTTGGTTTGATTTACTAATTTGCTCATTGCTTGATCATTATTACTATCATCTCCATCATCATCATCATCATCACCATCATGATCAACATCTCAAACTATCATCATCTATCGTAACCGGCCATTACTAAGGGAGGATACCCTCGTCTCCAAATATATTCACTTCAGACGAGTACAGGCAATGGCTGAGTCGCACGCCGTCTACTTCCGCCATCTATGAGCAGATCCGGGCGTCGCGCGACGTCCTCAATCAGCAACGCGCGGCGAGGTTCACCTACAGCGCGGAGAACATACACGCAGCACTCAAAGACGTAAGTCGTAGACGCATTACCCCTCAAAACACCTATATCGTCAATCGCCTGCAATTTGTTTAAATTTTCAAACTGAATTTGATTTGTTTTCTTGTTGTGTTTCTCTCGTGGGCGTGGCTAACAGACGGAAGGAGGGTATTACGGTTCGTATGGGCGGCCAGGCGTGACGGCCACGCTAGACCGCAACTTTCAAAGGTCGCAACATCAAACCCCCGCGCGCTCATTGTCAACTCAACATATCACGTCATCTCCATCAGGTAACGATCAACAACAGCAACCATCTTGTGTGCATGCGCGCGATACTTATCTATGACTAGCGCCCTCTCTGGCCCTTTTTTTAATCTCTCTGTGGTACCTAGTTTAGGCCTAGTCCATAGCGTAGCTAGTGACATGACTTGCGCAAGTGTTCATTTCGCTTTTTGGTCAGTCCGTTATCATGACAGTACCGAGGAGAGTTTTATTGGTTTGGAATTTCAGCATTAGCTTCAACGAGGTCTCCATCAATGCGTAGAATGCGACAATTGTTGGAACTCGATGCAGTGCGGGCAGGTGCCCCGAGTCCTGTACCCACACCTAGTGGTACCTTACCCAGGGGACAAAGGCAATTAGACATCAACCCAGCTGGTATAATTTTTAAGACATCTTATCTTAGGCGCAAAAATATAACCATAATTGATGTTTTAGAGTTCCTGAAGTATAAGGTTGACAAACCCATGCAAGGGGCGGGTACCCTTAGTGGTCTACCATCTTTGGCCAGCTCCAGTTTAGGAGAGGAGCCAATAAGTGGTCTATTATGGGTACATCTACTTGCTGGCAGAGGTCTAAGAGCCTCTACTGGAACGTCGAATGCCACAACCCCGGTTACCCCGAGTAGTGGGACCGCTCCAACGATAGCAGGTACCTTTGCAATGATTAGACGAATAATTTTTTCCTGATACTGATTTCTTGTTTGTTTTATTTAATTCCTCTCAGGGTCTACTGGCATGAGAGACCTTTACTGTGTCCTTGAATGCGACAGAGTTCACAAAGCTAGAACTGTGGTACGCACTGGTGACTTAGTCTTTGATTGGGACGAAAGTTTTGAATTGGATTTGGTATACAACAGGGAACTTGACCTGCTCATATACTCTTGGGACCCGCAATACAGGCACAAGCTCTGCTACAAAGGTTCTGTCCATCTAGCATCTTTGCTCAAGTCAGGACCACTTCATCAACTGGCGTTGAAAATTGAACCCCGAGGTACACTCTACCTACGATTAAGACACACCGACTCGTTTACTCTCTACCGACGCAGGGGTATTTCAAGCATGACGTTATCTCGTACTCAACCACTTTTTGGAGTTGATCTAGAAAGCATAGTTAACCGCGAAGCAAAGTCTAATGTTCCTGGAGGCGTGCCTACCGGGTTAACAGGCGCCGCCCAGCAGGTACCAATCATTGTGAGAAGATGCGTTGAAGAGATCGAGAGGCGTGGTTTGGATATCATCGGCTTGTACAGGTTATGCGGCTCTGCGACCAAGAAGCGTATTTTGAGGGAGGCTTTCGAACGAAACAGCAGATCGGTGGATTTAACTCCGGACAACGTCCCAGACATAAATGTGATCACTGGAGTGTTGAAAGATTACTTGCGAGAGTTGCCAGAACCGCTGTTTACAAAGTGCTTGTATCAGATGATGGTTGATGCGTTGGGGGTGTGCCTTCCGGACGATCCGGAAGGCAATGCCAAATTGATGTTCTCTATACTTGATTGCCTTCCACGGGCCAACAGGGTATGTCTCATAAGGTGCACAAATATAGGAGAATCATGGTGGGTGTTTTGTTTTAGGCAACTTTGATATTCCTAATGGACCATTTGGCTTTGGTCGTGTCGGCTTCCGATAGAAACAAGATGTCTGCGCAGAATTTGGCGACTGCGCTTGCGCCTGTGCTCATCCTACATTCGAACGCCGACGCGCATCCGTCGGCGGTTAAGCATGAGGTAGACTATAATCAGCCAATTGGCGTGCTCAAGTATCTGCTGCAAATATGGCCGACGCCCAAACATCACTCAGGTAATGTTTTGTTCACTCTCATCTCTCACCGTAACGTATCGAATTTTGTTGTTTCTTTCTTTTTTGATTTCACTCACAATGTCACTTATTTTTCAATATGGTTATGTTCGTTATGTGTTCAATTTTCAATTCTGACCGACACATCAAATCACGATATTATATCAATTTATGCAATATCACTAGCTTAGATTGTCGTTCATTCCGCCATGTCATCCCAACATCAACCAATCACGAACGATCACATGATATACACGTTTTGCATGCGTAAAGTTCTAGTAAATATATCGTATCAATGTAGAGATGCAATGTGGGCCTAACTTGCACCTAGAACATAGCTCCTAGGTGCATGTTATGCGCGTGCGCAGAATTAGTGCGAATGAGCTAGACTAGGCTAGTGTTGTTGTATGAACAAAGCACCAGTGTTGTTGTATCTATAAGCCAATTTCAAAAAAAAAAGTTATTGTGGGCAAGAGATGGCGCTGCGTGTCGATTGGTGTGTCGGGGTGTTGTTGGTATTGAGAGGGGGACCTTTTCAGACAGGTCGACGCGGCAGGCTACCCGGGCCGCGTGGAGACAGTCGCAGTGCGTGTCCAGTGGCGGGGGCGGGCCAACAGCTGGGGGCCTCCAGAGCGCCAGCCTCCGAGCAGTCTCGGCTCTCAGCGGCTCCGTTTCCTCCTCCTCCTCGCTCTCTAGTCTCGGGCCCCAGAGGGCCTGTGCCACCGGTCCCCTCACATCAGACACTCGTAAGTTATTTTATAATATTTTACCACGCTCCGCCTCCTTTTTTGTTCACCTAGACTTATGAATTACGCTTAAATTGATTGTTATCTAGGGCCAATCATCAGTAAACAAAGGTCCTTACCGGCCGCTCTCACCGCGAGTCGGACCGCCTGCAGTGCCGGTGTCGTCGGCTCAGTCGGGGCCCCCCATCTCGGCTCCGCAGGCAGGGCACAAACCGCGCCAGGTGATAGTCTCTTCTCCCGGCTCACCAAGCAGTAGCAGCGACTCCCAATCAGGGTCGGACTCCGTTAAGCACTGCCTCCCACAAAGGGGTGTGACGGCGTCTCCGGCATTACGCCACTCTCCTACGATGCGCCACTCCCCGTCATCGACCACGTCGCCGAGTGTAACGTCCGCGTTCGTCGTGACAAACTCCCCGCGCAGTTCCCCTTCCATCACTAGTTTGAATCGCGCATCTCCCGCTCTAGTCGGAAGCTCCCCTTCAATCACGAGCCTCAGTCGCGCTAGTCCAGCACGAAGTAGCTCTCCAGCAATGCAGGGCAGCTCCGCCGGTTTGGCCGTAACCATTGCTTCAGCTACCAACGCACTGTCCACCCTCACCGGTCTTCAATCTACTATCTCTAACATTAGTACCACCGCCAGTAACCTCTATAGTCTTAGCTATACCCACGCCCAACCTACTAACATAACTTACTCGCAACCTACGACTTTTGCTAGTACAAACCCATTCCTCACAGGGGCGTACATGCATTACACCACTTCGGACTCGTACTCTTCCGATAGCAGCAGCAACAAGTACATAACTTCTAAACCGTTTTTGTTCGATACCAATGGACACAAAGACAACGGTAAGTCCTACTTGGACAACAAGGACTATTTTAGCTCTTCCAGCAATGGTACCTCTAAATCCTATGCCTATGAAAATGTTAAAGACACTACTGCTAATGGAAAGCTGTTTTCGTTCGACAACAATTCCGAGGAGAGAAAACCTTTCCAATTCTCGAGCGACGTCAATGGAAAGGAGAAAACGTCTGCTTATAGCTATGATTCCAATGGGAAAGAGAAACCATTTGCTTATGAGACCTTCAAGACTATGGCGTATGCCACCGAAGGGAATTCTACTGATGTGTATACCACGAGCGTCAGTGACAACTCAAAGTATACATCCAAGGGCTCGTATCTTGGGACTGGTACAGGCAGCGGGGCATATTCGCCGTATAAGTATGATGGTACGAGTCCCAATGCAATTTCACCCAGTGGAGGGTCTGGCGGACATCTACAAGTAGAAGAAACGCCTACTCCAACTAGTAGTATTGAAACGGAAGACAGTAATACGAGGGAAGTAGGCGAGAAGGATGTTGAAGGTGATGGCGAGCAATCGGATTAGAAAGTCGTTGTTATGCTATAAAAGGGTGGAGTTAATTGAGGATGGAGTTATGATATAAAGAGGTGTGGCTTGTAAGTGGGAGGAGTCACGACGAGGAAGAGGATGGAATTAAGGCGGAGACTGATATCGCACACGCCCAGAATAACTACGAGTATCAATAGAAGATGATGTTAGAGGTGTTATCTAAGTTTACCGAAAACGACCGAAGCTAAATTAATGTCTGCTTTCTAGAATCAAACACGTATGGATAGTATGATCATTGTTAAGTATTAACTAATTGAAGCAACCAAAAAAAAAAATAACAGAGAATATGAAATGAATCTATATATGAATAGCTCTATATATTATTATTATTATTATGATATAATTATTGAAATATTTAAATTATTTAAAGCGATGATGCTAGTTACTACTCATAGATATACAGTGTGTCTCACGTAACTATATAACAATTCATTTGAGGAGAAAAAAAAAGAGGAAAAACTTGTTTTTATTGGTGAGTTAAGAGAGTTGCATAGTTGCAGTTGCATATACAGTGTGTCCAAGGAAATCAAAATAAATCAATTATATCTGTGAGACGCACCCGAACGAATATTAACAAACTAAAGATAATTAAACAAGGAATTATACGAGGTTATTATGGATTTTATTAGAGAACTGATTTTTGAAATGATTTAAAGTAAATTTTTAAAAGAAGACTTATTATATATATTGTATTATAAAGTAGTTGAATTTTAACTGATTATCTATTGAACCACATAGTTAATTATTTATTCTAGCTGAATAATAACTTAAATACAGAGAGAGAGAGAGAAAAGGAGCGAAAGCAAAATATCTTTACTGACAAAACATAAATGGTGTAAGCTAGCGGACGCTAGATGGCGATAGAGATACGAACTGTAAACTGTACATTACATATATAAGTAAATCGATGGGTTAGAGAGATCTAGACGAAATCATTGTTATGTGTTTGCACAATATATACATATATAAATACTATACATATACATATATTATACAATATTATATAAATATGATATACCAAGCGTACTAGTATTGCGCGCAGTCGTGAATTAGCGAAACTAGAGCATTAGGTAGCGCGAGCGTGCATGCGCAGCAACATAAAAGTCGTTGATTTTTTAATTTTTTACGCTTTGTAATACTAACTACTCTTTGATTAGCGTTTTCACGGACGAAGTTGTGTAAACAATGTATCATATTATCACGGTTCACACTTGTTGTAGTTGATTCATGTGCATGTGTGCATATTGTATAATGACAAGGGTTTTAAACAAAAAAAGTACTAATAATACTTCAATAACTAAATATAAAACTATAGTACTCGAATTCGTGTAGTAATCATATGATGATTAACTTAAGTCTGCTTACAACTTTATTTTGGTTATAACCAAAATTGATAAAGTGTTAGTAATGTTAGTTATGTTACAATTTCCTGAAATGCTATAATCGATAATTGAGATACCGATACCGAAAGCACAAAAGTAGATAGAATATACTTTTAGTTAAGTCTCCTTAAGTCAAGAAATTAACATTAATTCTTGATATATAGGACTGATTACTGTAAAAAAAAACAACAACAATTTCCTTTCTTTTTTACCTAAGCATAGTTGACTCCTTCCCTATCCTAAGAAGACTCCACCCCTAAATCTTAGAATTATACATAGCTCCTCCTTCTTCGCGTATATATATCATATACATATGTTATACTTTTTGACGATGTATATTCAGCGTACGTATTGTATGTTGTACTCTTTTATCGGATATTATAAGAGTTGAACTAAATCGAGTCCTGCAAGAACGACAACACTGCCAGAGCACTGAAACCAGTGATTAAAATCACATGACGATCGCTCATTTATCATTTCTCAAGCGCAATCAATCAATGCGACATGAATTTCTTATCTGATATCAGATGATATCAAAATGTATATATTGATTGCTTTGTAAGCAATAAAAGAAAAATGTTAATAACATCATTAACTCTACTTTACTTAACTTAAGTCATTATCAAAGCTGTTACACGCTTGTAAAATTATAAAAGTGAAGAAGACATGATGTCTTGGATTTAAATTTGTTTTCAATGCATTTGTATGATGGGCTGTTGATGCTTAAGTTAAGTAAGTAAGAGTTGAGGAATTAAGTAATTTACAGTTATTATTAAGAGGCTCATGACTCATTACTAACTATCTTGAATAACGATAGAAACTGATTATACATTCGTGATGTGTATGTATGACGATGATGTTTATTAATTAATTGATTGATTATTGACTAATAGGATAAATTAATGATGTAATGTAATGTTAATCTAGAGCGTAAATTCATTGTAATTGATAAGAGAGGCTTTTACATTTGACTTTTTGACATATTATAGAAACATTATCTAGCTAACACATTAAGTGCGGCCATCGGTCGGACCAACGTTGGTAATAAAAATGTAACATATGTCGTAAGACATTGGCACTACGTTGGCAAAGCGATGCGTTTAAAAATCACCTTGATATTGGCGTTACAATCATTCTAACGTTTTACAACGAGGTTTTTTTCAAGCGCGTAGTTTGCTTGCATCTTTAAGAAAATTTGCATCGAGAGTATGCATTTTCTATGGTGGCAATATAACGGAATGATAATGACAGTCACCATTAACCAACCAAGTTGTTTTGACGTTGTGCCGACGTTTCAGGACCGGGCAGATGACGTTGGCCCGTCCGGCGGCCACCGCATGAGTGTTAGCTGAGGACTTGTGTTCGCATTTTATCGTAGAATATTTATCATTGGTGCAAGAAATGAATTAAAAATTATTATCGAGTAGTTGAATTTTATAAATAAAAAAAGCGAGAAAAGTGTTTTGATGATTGGATTGTATTAGGAGCTGCTGGTGTTGTTGTTATTAATAATTAATATTATTGTTTTTTTTTTAAATATTTTTATTTAGTTTGTTTAGTTTTTGATAATTATACATAATATATGTAATTGTAGATATTGTACTTACATATACATACGACTAGCACGCAATACAATTTGACAATTTAATTTGTTCATTCGTGAGTACTCGTGATTCTAGCTCGCTGTGCGAACTTAGAAAATCGTAAGAAAATCGATGTTTATGTTATGAATTACCTATGAGAAAAATAATCTAAGAATTTGCGTCGTACTTGCATCGAGTGTTGATAAGAAAAATGTTCATACTATTTAAAATTTGTAAGGAAAAAAAAACATTAACACAACTACTAAACTATTGAAATGAATGAATTATTAGCAATGGTACTAGTATAATTTACAATGTTAATTATAGTTGCATTACATATTGACAACAATTGATGATTGATAAATTAATTAATTAACGAATTAATTACTAATGTTTAATTAAAGAATAAAGGATTTATTAAAAGTGTGTGTACACACATTTGATGTGCAAAATGCAACAAGTTCATGAGAGAAGAGAAGGGAATCATGATTACTGATCGGTTCTGATCTAGTCAATTTTATGTTTTGTCAATTTTAGGCGTCTATACATATATATTAAATTATATTATATATAAATATATAAATATACGATAGTATGAAATAAATTAAAATTAAATGATGAAATGGTTAATTTAAAGAAGAAAGAAAAAATACCAACAAAACAATAACAATGACACGAATAAAAATTAAAACAAAAGGAGAAAATATTAAAAGAAATTCGGAAGCTAAATATTGAATTGTTTAACAAACTGCTGCTGCTGTTGCATTTATTTATTTAAATGATTGATAAATTTTGGTTATGGTTATAGTATCTATTATATAATTACTACAAATAATATCTGATGAGAGTCTGAGAGTGTTTGTGCACATATCATATCAATTTCATCTAACGCCATCTATGAGCTAATAGCGCTCATTTTTTTTTTACTGAATACATAAATTTAAATCATTCAAAACGATGTAATAAACACTGTACACAATAATAAGGTAAATCTTAACTTAAGTCATCTTGAAATTGTAATTGCTGTGTGTGAAAACTTGCGAGAGTGTGCACTAGAAATTTAATCATTGCGCCCATTTGTAACATATAAATGAAAAACTAAACACCCACACACACATATAGATAAATCAACAATAAAAGAGCATCAGAATCATCCATTAATAACAATTAACAGTCAGCAGATCGATCAATCAATGTTAAAAGTCTGAGACATAATGCACAAGTGAACTAGACTAGATGGAGGAAAACGCATCGCGATATCATTCATTGCAAACCACCAATCTAGTGAATATGTACAAAGATAAATACTAACAAATGTAGCCAACACCCTCACATCGGCAGGGATATTACAGACTTTTTGTACGGATCACGCCCATCTCTTACTGACCGAGATATTTTTGGATTTTGGAAGAGATGCGGACATTGCTTAACAATGACTATTAGGCAAAACTCGATATACACGATTTTCACACTGTTTTAATAAGATCATGTCTTTAATAAGTCTTTTGAAGAATTTGAAGATACTTCCAACGTACATTGTACTATTGTAATTGTATTTACAATATGTACTCATACTTCATACTATTACAATAATTAATTATTACTGAGATAAATAATTATATAAAATGCATAAGAATAAAGTGAAATTGTTGAATTGAAATTGAATGGAATGACTTTGCAAAAATTGCTGTTAACGTATGCAACCAATATTACTTAACCATGATCATAATCGTATGAATTTAAATTTTTTTTTCTTCAATTTTTAATGATGAAAATATTTATTGGTTAGAAATGTTCTATCTAACTAAAGAAATTTGTGGAAAAGAAAACGCAACAAATTTGATCATTTAAATTGAAACAACAAATTTAACAACAATAAGAATAAGAAAATGAAATCTTAAACAATAAGGTATGTAATAATGGATTGATTGAATGAGAAAAATTAAAACAAATTTAACAACTGAAGTAATAATTAAAAGAATTTGAGTTGAAGATGATCGAAATAAAAATGAAATCTCTCTTAAGTATAGATGTTATATAAGAAAGAGTAATAACAATAATAATAAATTATCAGTATTTAAACGATTTAGCTTTTCAAGCGGTGAAAAACGTCGAACGCAGATTGCAAATGGATGGATAGGAAGATAAGAAGGAACTAAATATGAAAAATTGATTAAATAAATAAATAATAATAATAAAAGAAAAGAAAAGAAAGGAATAGAAGAAAGATAGGAAGTAAAAGCAGTGAGAGGCGTGGATTACAGATGAAATAAGACGAGACAAACGGCTAGAAACCCTCCTAATTGATTATACTATAACATTTAAATTAATAAAAATTAAATCTTTCAGTTGACTCATAACTTTTGATGATGATTTGACATATTTATTATAATGTTATATATGTAATGTAACCCTGTCAAACTTTTCTTTAAACCTATTCCCTAATTTCCTATAATAAAACAATGAACTTAATTAATTTGTGGTATAATCACTCATTTAGATACTACTTATAGGCATTAAAAATATTATTATAATTATTATTATTATTATATGCTGCTCATTGTTACTTTTGAAGGTTAAATTCAATTTTTCGCAAATATTTTCGAAGATTGTAAGTACAGGTTGCCGACTCCTGGCTACCCAAATCTGAGGTAATATCTTCATTATCTTTTTTTTGTTTGTTTTATTAAATAAAACATTGAAAAATATATATTTCAACATTAAAATGGTTAATGTTTCATCCGAATTACTGTCTTTTCATCAAGTACGCTCCAGCCTGATTCAGTCACACAACAACAGTAAGCGGAATTCCGCAATGAGCCCCAGTAATTCTTCTCTGCATTCTAACACAGTCTATTTTGACACTTGGCACTAGTTCTAAATTGCTAGGAGTAAGTCTCTAATAGAACAAAGATGTCTTGGAAACTCAAGAAAATGGTTATCTGACATTGTGGTACACGGAAAAAAAATTGGCAAAATGTCTTACAACAAAAAAAGACGAAGAACTACAGAACTGTTTTGCACTACTGTAAATAAAGATAAAATTGCTTTGTGATTCGACCACATTCGGTAACGCATAGGCACGATAAGAAGAAAAAATGATACACTACTGTAATAGTCTTCTTCCAATACTAGTACGGCAAAACAAAAAAGGCAATAGGTTGAACATGTTGCTGGCTATTGCCCAAAATAAAGACTATGGGAAATTCGAAAAAATGTAGACAAACTTATAAAAAGAGGGACCGTTGACATCAAAGAAACAGCTGGCAGTAGATGGAACCAAATGGTTCAGAGCAGGGAAGCTTAAAAAACCTTGAAAAAGCCTTCCTTCAGCAGTAGAAAAAAAAAACTCAGAAAAATGAAGAAAAAAAAATCTGTACTACTACCATAATATTCTATTTCCTGTACTAGTACCGTAATAACAAATTCAATTTTTTACTTATTTTCTATGTTCTATTTTCAAAAATAACTGTTACATAATGCCGACCAGTTATTATGTCACAGACTGATCTTAATCTCAATGAAATTGTTTATTTCCATATAATTCCTTTTTCGGTAATTTCCAATTAAAAAGTCAGAGCAAATAATGCGTATTGCTAAATATCCGGGTAGAGTTTAACCTTCGACAAAACTCTACTCCAATTAATGAAATAATAAAAATTA
>JARJDU010011396.1:0-11514 GCA_030264695.1 Lissagria laeviuscula
AAGTAATGACCTTAGCAATCGCTGAGTTATTCTTGGCTCCGGTTGATTTAAACTTGTATCCTACGTATGCGACGATGGTGGAATACCCTGTTGATTTGTCCACGATTAAAGCACGCTTTGACAATCATTTTTATCGACGAATTGCAGCCGCACAATTTGACGTTCGATACTTAGCTACCAACGCAGAGCAATTTAATGAGCCCCATAGCGTTATCATCAGATCAGCTAGGATTGTCACTGATTTATGCCTTAGGATCATAAAGTATGATTGTTGTTGCGTAAAGTTATGATTTATGTATAAATTGTTGTGTGTAATTTTTTAGACAATCGACGGAAGAAGTTGATGTTCAGGCCATTTATCATCAAATAAATGATACCTATGAGACGTCGGGGAGTGATGATGATGGAGAAGTGGTACGGCCTGGGCCATCTAATGCATCCACATCGAGTCGACATTTGAAAGCACGCAATTTACGGAGCTGCAATGGCTTTAGTGATTGGCGTGTCGAGGCTAAAAAGTTATTAGATGATTTTAATAAAATGCCTGATTCGGCACCATTTAGGACTCCGGTTGATAGATTAAGAAACCCTGGTAAGATGAAAATTGAATGCGTGCATATTTTGTATAACATGGTTGATCTCAGAATTAGTTGACAGTTTAAAAAGAAATGAATTGTATGATATAACATGTAAATATTTCAGATTATTATCAAATTGTGGATACTCCGATGGATTTGTCAACGGTTCGAGAAGATCTTTTTGGGGGCAATTATGAAACGCCCAATGATTTTGCAAAAGATATGAGACTGATATTTAGTAATTCTAAGAACTTCAACACTAATAAACGTTCAAAAGTAAGTAGTACTATGTTTTTTCGTAATAGATTTACTGCTATCAACATTTTTTTCATAGATATATGCAATGACTGTGAGATTATCAGCCAAGTTCGAAGAGCAAATTAAGAAAATCTATAATAATTGGAAACGTAGCCGAAGCAAGGGTGCAACTATTCGCAAGAGTAGTAGAAAAGCCCTATCTAAATCAAAACCAACTGAAACTAACTCAGACAACAGTGAGAAAGAAAATCACTATCGTCGAACACGAAACAAAGCTGTACGAAATCACAGCAAACGAAATTTGCCATCTACATCAAAATGCCCTGATCTATCAACTACCGACGAAGAGGAGGAGAACGCTATGATAGATGCTGAAAACGTCGCACGACCTGAACCCAACGAACCTGAAGAAACGGACGCCGAAGATGAAGAAGAGGAGGAGGAGAGTGTGAACATGACGAAAAGCTCAGGTCGCACCCACGAGTCTAGTGACCAAAGTGACGATCAAGCGTTGATAAATCATCGTGTTCGTAAGACAATTCAAATGCCCCGCAACGATTCGGATGATAGTGATTATGAGCCTTTAAGTAAATACGCGACCAGCACTAATCATAAACGTAAAAAAGCACGTAATCGAGAAATCACTAGCGAGGAGCATGCTGAATCTACGTCCGAATCAACCGAAAGTAGTAGTTCGGACAGTGATAGCGGCATTAAGAAAAATTTGCGGCCGCGGAGTAAACGACGGCGGCTTGATAGCGACGATGATGATACCGATAGTGATAATTTACCTTTGAAGAGATACGAGAACCATAATAACAGCGACGACAGTGCCGAATCGGATCATATTGTTAGTGTAAGTAGTCGTGGACGCGTGCGCAAATTTACTGAGAAGGCAAGAACACTGTGGAAAAAGTGACGATAAGCCAAATAATATGAGACGGAGTTCTTTTCTCTTTTTAAATCACATTGTTTAAGATATGCATGTGCACATTATTACATGTTTAAGAAATACGAGAATGATGTCAACTTTTTTATCATTTTATTTAATGCGATGGTACTTATAGACAGTATTAGGATACTCTTGTATCTGTCATAAGTTCATTTTTTTTTCTCTGCCTGGATTCTTTCATAATGTTATTAATTTTAATTGATCGCACGTTTTAATCACATGAACAAAACAAAGATTTGAACATGGCATAGGACCAGTGTTTTGTATATTTTTGGAGACAAAATGTGTATATTTCGCTACAAGGTTTTTATTCTAAATGCTCCAAAACTAGAGATAATCACTCA
Source organism: Lissagria laeviuscula (assembly GCA_030264695.1). Lineage (NCBI taxonomy): Eukaryota > Metazoa > Arthropoda > Insecta > Coleoptera > Staphylinidae > Lissagria > Lissagria laeviuscula. The sequence continues at coordinate 2,133 of JARJDU010011396.1, forward strand.
ACTTCATTTATTTGTTTGTCTGGATAATTAAATGATGTATTATGATAATGTAAATTTCAAACGTATTTTTATATAACATTTTAATTTAAGTATTTAATTCTTTTGAATAACTGAATTCAATTCAATGAAGAGGGATGAGGTGTACTGAATAAACGAAACAAAAGATGGGCGAGTTACGAGCATGACTCCATATTATGAAAATAAAGTTGATCAATTCAATGCACATCCATAATACAAATGATTTATGTATTTATACAAAGTCTCCTTTACAACAGAGAAGAAAGTTGCATTCAAGGTCTTTTTCTTCCTTTTTAGTTGAAATTTCATAATATTACAGTCAAGTTTCTAATCACGACGTTTCCTCTTATCCCTGTCGTCTCGTCTCTCCGGTTCCTTTCGCTTACTAGCTCGCTTGGCCTGACTCAAAAACTGATCCAAACCAAACGGATCCTCTTCTTTTTCGAACTGGACTGGACCTGAACGCGTAGCATCACGATTCGTACCGCTGAACTCCTTATCAGGAACAAATCTGGAATTATCAAAACAATTAATGCAAACGATAATTTTTGCAATAGCTCAAATATTCTTTACCTATTCGTTTTTACCAACGCTTCTAAATCCTCGCCATATGCATCCTTATCTATATTTTTATTAGGTCTATACAAATGATTTGCCATTGATCCACCTTCCCTCCACGGTTTATCATAAACATTGTACGAATCCTCGTCGCCATAACCATGACCCAATCCCTGATTCTGGCCGAACAAACGCTGATCGAATTGCGTTTCGCCAGAGGTTTGCCCCTTCGCGGGCATCCCCAACGCAATCTGTTCAGAGATATCACGTTCCCTTTCCCGTTGCAGCTTGGATCTCTTATCAGGTGCTGCCCGAGCCAAATTCCTGTCCCTAGCACGCTCATTGTGTCTATCCTTACGGAGAGCATCACGTTCACGCTCTTCTTCATTACCGACCGCAACATCGCCATGCGTTTTGATACCCGCACGTTCATCACGCGCTTTTTGAGCAAGTGCTCGCAAATGCTCCTCCTTTTGTTCTTTCTCTTTCTGCGCCAACTTACGCTCTAATTGTGCACGAGTTTCAACACTCTCCCGGGCTTTCCTATCAGCAATATACAAAGCTTCCGCAAGCTTGGCAAAGTTCTCATTAATGTGTAACTGTTGCAAGCCACGACCATCAGCTGCAAGGCGTTTATCCAAAGGCACAGTATAACCTTTGGCGTTCTTCCAGTTTGATATACAAGGTGGAATCTTCCATTCCTTTTGTTCCTTGACAGTGACACGGCGTGTTGGACTGTGGAGGACAGGAGCGTGTGGTGATGGTGGCCCTCGGGGTATTTTCTTATTGATTTTAAAACGTGGAGGTTCCATGGGATCTACTTGAGCGTCAACTAGGCGAATGACACGTTGCTTAGCGCCGGAATTAAACGCTGCTCCCTGCTGAGATGGCGTGTACCTTATAAATTCTGCAGGACCCTAAATTAAAAACAATTTAAATAAAAAATATTAATATCGCTATTTACTGATTGATTATTAATGTAATACCTGTCGTTCGGCACATCTAACAGGCATTGCAGCAGCTATTTTAGAATTTGTGATCTTCATCAAAGCTTGTCTTGTACGCTCTGTCACATCATCAACTTCCTCCTGATTAGGTTTCTCTAAACTAGGATCATTTTCATCCATTACTTCCACTGGCAATAAATCTGAGAGCTTTGAGTACACTATTTTGTCTTTGGCATGACCCTGTCTTGCAATCGCATCATATTTCACTTTGCCCTCAGCATCTAATTGCACAGCTAGAGCATTTGATGTTGATTCCTTGCCTTTCATTCCCATGTCAAGTGGATATTGTGCAACATGGATTTCGGGAAATGCTCCTCCATCTAATTAATGATTGAGCAAAAAATTAGTAGATCGTCTATTAAATATATTGGATAGTATATGTACGTACCTCCATAATCAGATGGTTGTCTTGGCACCCAACTACGTCTTTGTCCATATGGAGGAGCAATAGGTAAAGCAAGAACCAAAGAATTTGATGGTTTCTCAGCAGCGCGTTCACGGCGCTCATCATCTCGGTCCCAAATTGGTTGGGTTGGAGCAGGTAAAACACTAAAATCATTAACATGTACTACTATTTAATTTAAAACAAATTTTAATTAATTTAAAACATTTCCTATATAGAATTGTAAAAGGTGTCCACAATTAGTTATGTTACAGCTTTGCTAGCTCAATTATAGAAAAAACGGGCTTAAATAGTGAACGGATTTGTTGGTTATATCGAACCAATTTCAAGCATTCAATTATCTAAACATACCTGTGCAAATCCATATTAATAATCGTTTGTATTATCTAATCCACAATAAATTAAGCAATTGTCTTCTATTGAAACATTATTAGAATATTTCCAAATTTCGAAGCTAAGTTACCGATTAATATATATATTCTATATGTAAACGAACGGCCATGTTTACAGATCTGTCTTCTATCTTAGGGACTTTTGAAAACTGTAAACTGTTAAAAATAACTAAATTTACCTTAAAGTGCCTTATTTTTAAAGTAGTAATATCTAAATAACACCTAATGATTTATATATGATTAAATTTAATTACATACAAATGTTCATCTAAATTATAGATATAGATTATTTATTATTTAATTTATTGATGTTAAAATTTAAAAGCTCTTCTTCAGAAGAAATTTTAAGTTGGTATTGAACACATCTCTGAAAACGGATAAACACGACGCTGTGAGATTGATAAAGTAGTGAGCGTCCATTTCATGTTTTATCGATTTGGCAAGTAAGGTAACTACAATTTATACACAGATTTCAGAGTGCAACAATATCAAAGCTGCCGTATTTATCAACATCTTTGAGAAAATAAAACCAGGAAACCTTTACCTCCAGCCAAATGAAAACATACAGTCGGAAGAAAGCCGACGAACAGGAGGAGGTTATTTTGGATTTAAACGAATTATGTCGATTATGTATGACAAAAGAAGACCAATTAGTATCGATATTCGGAAATGATGAAACAGTTCCACTTACTTTACGTATTATGGCATGCGTTGCTTTGGAAGTAATATCAACTTGCTATGATATTCTACTCAAATATTTTAATTTCCTGCTTCTTATAGGTTCTTGAAGGCGATGGATTACCAAATAAAATTTGTCATCCATGCAAATACCAGTTGGAAAAGTCTTATGCTTTTAGGAAAAAGTGTGAAGGATCTGATCTTAAGTTACGACAACATGTGAGGAGACTACAAGAGAAGTTGGGAAACTTGGATTATAATCCTGAAGAGCATATTTTTAAGCAAGATATTGAAGAGATTACAGCAATTGAAGAAGAAACACATGAAATGAATACAGAGAGAGATTTGGTTGGAGTAACCCAAGTTGCTTACATTGCTCCAGACCCTGAACCTGAAGATAATGATATTACTCTACCAAACGAGGAAGAATTAACACATGAAGATAAAACAAAGATTAAGAAAGCTGATATGTCATCAAACAGTTTTTATATAGTTGATGGCGATAGCAGTGAAATGCATGCTAATGAAGATAGCATAACTGATCCATTAATGGAAGACCAAGAATTGGATTTCATAGCTGAAGCAGTCAAGAGTACATTGGCCACACATCCAGACCTGAATCTAACCGGCGATTTACAAATGAAAGTTGAACAGCAGCCTGGAAAACCAACACAAGTCTCAGTGACAACTGATGATGGATCTGTTATTGTTTTAGAATTAATGACAGATGAACATGATTCATTGCAGTCTCATAATTATGAGTCACAGCAGGAAGATGATGATGATCCTATCAATGATGACGGTGAATTGAAAGTGTTCCAATGTCCGGACTGCCCGAAATCTTTCGCTAGACGTATTCAGTTGCGTCGCCATAGTTCGGTTCACATGCAACAACGTGGCTTTAGCTGCGGCATCTGCGAAAAATGGTTTCCAACACGGTCTGCACTCATACGACACGAACGCATCCATACTGGAGAACGACCATTCCAATGCGAAGTTTGTCAGAAGAGTTTCGCGCAGAAAGAGATTCTTTTTAGACATATGATGACCCATACTGGACTAAAGCCATATAACTGTCCTCATTGTTGTAAAGGTTTTACGCAAAAGGAGCCGTTGCGTGCTCATTTGAAAACGCATTTGGATGTCGGGCCCGTAGATGTTCAATTGCATTATTGTACTTTATGTCCGAAGGTGTTCTGTCATGCATCGGGATTAAGTCGACATTTGGTGACGCATACGGGAAAAACGTTCAAATGTCGAGATTGCGACAAAAGTTTTAATGATAAGTCTTCTCTGAGACGACATATTAGGCAATGTGGACATCAGGAGTAATTATATTGGTTGTAACTCATATTAATTCATAAATTAAGTGGTTGTTATTGATTTTGCAATTATGATTGTGGCATTTTTGTTTCATATTTGATATTTACATGGAAATGTATTTATAATAATCAAGATTCATCCGATTGACTGCAATGGTATATTCTTATTGACGATTATCTATACGAATTTATATTTAAATGTTAAAAATAGTTTTGAAGTTTCAACATAATCATTTGGTTGAAACAAGTCTTATTAATCAGAATATCATCTATTGAGACATATATGTTAAACATTTGTTTATTTGTCTTAAAAATGTGTGATTCAAAACTTTTGATCAGAGTCAGAAGACAGGCATTGCAGTACCAATTGGTTTCATTTTATGTCTAATATAATAAAATTTATATTTGTAGTCTCATAATATAAAAGTGACAGCTATTCAGATTTTATTTTGTAGTGTTTATTATAGGGTTCAGTAATATTCTTTGCAATCTAATTAAATTGTTATTGTTTTCTGAAGAAACTTGAAACATAGGGAGTAAAATCAAATACAAAAAGGCAGCAAAATATATTAATATTTATTATCAGAATTTGTGATCACGGCGATAACAAATCATATCTTAATAGATTGCAATCTAAGTACGATATGTAAATTCTGCCATCTATAAACCATCATCTGACATAAACAAAACAATGAAATGCTATTAAAACACTTGAAGTAGACTGTAAATATGGTAAATTCTAAAACATTTCCACAAAACCGTTGGACATCCAGCGCGTCGCACGTCCGCCAGCAGAACTAATAGAACTGCCATCGCAACCGAACTCTGCAAACGCGTCTCTGCCAGCAAGTACGCGCGGTCTCAACACGAATTGTGGTCACAAGTAGGCAAGTAGTCGCACTCATCGAATCACACGTTGAACATATTTCGTGAGTCGTGTTCGCGTCCGTTGGTGCGGTTGTGCTCACAGGGTGTGTTAAGCCCGAGTGTATGTAAGAAAACGCTGCGCTCCTGCCAGCGAGACGGGAAATACCGATCGCGAAAATTGCCTAACGTATGTGCTGCGCGTCCCGGACCTATCACTAGGACCCTTGGCAACGTGATCATTTCAAGTAAGTTATGAGCGTTTAGCGGGTGAAAGACATTGCCGGTAGCGAATGCAACGGAACGTCGCTTCAACACGCCATTTTATAAAAAAAACTATCCATGAGCGGCCGGCGTTCCGTGTGCTTTGCGTTGCCGTAGTTAACAAGTGTGTGTGAACGAAGAACGGCGACGATTCTAGGTTGTTTGATAAAGGGGTATCGTTAGGAGAAGTTCACAGATATTACATTCGATTGACCCGTGAAATAACCGGCGTATTGGTAGTAGTTTTATTGGCTTGATTAATGTAGAAATGTGTGAATGAGACAAGAATGTCTGTCTAAATGTTGAGTGGTAAAATGGTGATGCTTAATTCTTTTGTTTTTGGTATGTAAGGTTGCGTTTACTTCAAGGGTTTAATGTACCAAATTGTAGAGCGAGCACGATGAGCTCGAAAACAAGAAGTGACAAACAATACGTTCCTTATGTGTGGGTGGCGAATATCAAGTCGCATAATTTGATTTGCTGACTGTGTTTGATGTAATTGTGCTGTCCAAGCAACGATCCACAATAGAAATACTTCTAATTGAATTATGCACAAATAACAATTCAGTTTTTATGCTATTCTGTTTCATTTTATACATTGTGGATGAATATGTGCCATGTACCAGAAGGCATATTCTATTAAATTCTGGATTCGTTCTACTACCGAAATGTTATCCTAAATTAGGACTAATTTCTAAAGCTAATAAGCTAGACATATGCAAAGCTATATCACTGATAGCATCTAACCAATGCCAATTAACAAGTCTTGAGTCGTGACGTGTACATATTATTTACCTTGTATATTGAATTCTATTATATTATGAATACATTATGACCTAATACGATGTCTGTTTTGCAGGTTTATCACTTCATATACGTAAACGTCGTTAGGACTTCGCCGCAATCATGGCGCCAAAATCGGTAAGTTTCTTATTACAATGCTGATGTCAGACGTTACATGCTCTAGCTGGAGATAAATGTACGTTGTATAGTATTATATTAGGAAAATAAAATATGTTCATAATAACCAAAAATGTTCGAAACTTCGGTAAAACATATGATAACAAGAAGCAAGAGTTTGTAGTTATGGCCACTTGTTGAATGCCGGCTGGGTTGCCGATGCCGGCGCGGTTAGAGTTGGAAGAGTGGCATGGCAAGTGCCAACGAAGAGTCTAGTCGCGCCACGCAACGTGTACGAATCCGGGCCCTGCTATTGGTTCAAATTTGAATTCGTTTTGATGCGAACTTGAATGGTGAAAAGAAAATGCGCGATGCCGCTGAGTTTTAAACTGGACTGTGATGTGTATGACCTTTATGCCTGGATGAATTCTTTATTATACGGGGTGTTGATTAACATATTTGGCTGACCCAAATTGTGTTAACCGAGGAGTATTATAAAACGAGATTAAATTTCCATTGTTTTGTGATTGTGCCGGAAGATGGCACTTTTTTAGGGGCGAAAGTTGAAATTTTATTGGTTTCTTAATTTATTCAGATAACTCGTAATCAAAAGAAAGATGACTTATTCATGACATAAAAATGCTTTTTCATGTTTTTGTGATTTTTTTTTTAAATTTTAATTTTGGGAACTGATTAAGATTCCATGTTGCTTATAAAGATTTTTGCTACACCCAATGAAACAACAGTCATGGTCACTTACTTTTCAGTACATAATTACAGTTTTTATGTGTCCATCAGTCATTTCCATAATTCTGTGTAGTGCAAACAAACCTGTAGTTGTTTCATTCGTAAAGTGTACTTCAACGCGGACGGTCGCAGTTTTGGCAGTCAGTCATTTTAAAAACTAAACAGGTTGTTTTGTAAAGTTTAAACTTAAAGTAAAATCAATGTGTTACAAGTTAGGATTATTAGCTGTTATTCTATCCAGTTTTTTTACATTAAAGTAATATTTTTCGGCATTCACATACTTAAAATTGACAATTATTTAAGTGAATTCAGTAATTCACACCTGGAGTTTTTTTGCTGTTTGTCTGATTTTAATAAGCCGAAAGGGATAAGGACACAATGGTATCAGGAAAAACGGTATGAGTCATTTCATGTTTTGCACATGTTTGTAACCGAGTTGCTCACGTCATGGAATTCATGTCCTTTTACTATAAAATAATTTACTCAGGTGCTGAACGATAATATATTGCAATGATTTTAATGCTTGTTTTTCCAGTTTATCGTTTGAGTGAATTTAGCCTTCTAAAGTAAGAATTATGTTGTTATCTCACAAGAACAAATAATTAGAAAGAACATTGTTTCGCAATCTTTTACTTGATTAGTTTAGTTAACACAATTATGCACAAATTTCATTCAAGGAATTGTAAATCATTGTTTATTGATGTGCACTGAATGTTCATTACTGGCTGAGCATCTGGTTTTTATTTAAGTCAAGGCTTTTAATGTAAGTTGAAGTTTTCTTTGAATTTACGTCTTTTTTGTTGCATTATAGTAAGTGATTGTTCAAATTTGATTAAAAACTTCTCATGGAATTCGGAATCACGCTAGGTGCCACAATTTAACAATGAAGTTTTTATGCCTATTATGAGATTGTAAGAAATTTTTGGTAAAAAATACTACAATTACTTTCCGTTATAACAATTGAGGATCGAGAAAACTCAATTTAAGAAAAATGCAGATCCTTTTGCCAAACATTTTTAATGCATTGCAATTTCTTGTCAATATGCATTCTACACGTGAAGTTTAGAAAAACAAATTGTTATCAGTACAATTGCTTTCGATGCTTCCTAATAACATTAATTACCGTCATGACAAAATATTATGTAACGTTAAGTTAAGTCATTAAATCTAGTTTTTCAGCATACAAGCAAGGTTTATGTAAACACGTGCATGATAAAAAAAAACAATAAAAATGACTTTAAAATACAATTTTCCTTGAAAAAGTTTTTCATTTTGATAATGACTGCATAACAAAATATTAAAATCTATTTTTTTACCTCGAAATATCTCATTTATGTTTACATATTGACCTTCGAAAAACAGGTAAAAATAAACAAGTAAATTACACGTGATTTACAGATTTTGTTTTGTTTCTATGAAATGCATATGATTATATATGAAAATAAACTTAGATTGTTAACATTATCCCAATGAATAGTGTGAGTAAGATCATTGAAACTGTAAAGAATTAAACATCATGCATATATTACATTTGTACACACCCATGCCTATCATAATCATTTTGCTTGCATACATACACAAATACTTATCTCATTCTAATTATCTGATGTAATACAACCTTTGATTGTGTTGTTTGCATTGAAAATATCTATTTTAGCCTCACGCATAATTAAATTAAACTATTTAATTATGTTCCGTATTGTATTGCAGCGCTCTCAGTAATCATTCCTCAAATTAAAAATCATGTGACTACCATTATGAATTCTAAGTCCATCAGTTGTATACGTTGAAATGATTTTTGACTACATAGAAAAGTTAAATAGACTTTTATCAAGCTTTATATATCTGGCTCTGTACGAAACTTTTTGTTTCAAACTTATCAGCAAATCATGCAAATTAATAAGCTTTCCTAGGTCATGCAATCTACCTTCATCGGAAAATATATGTTTGTCCTGTGGTTAGTTGCGCACGCAAACCAGAGAATGTGTGGTATGTTCCCGACTCCATAATGCAAATTTTGCATACAATTATTTATAAAATACATAAAATTGCAAACATTACGAACGTTTCGAAATTAAAATAATCAGTAAGAATAAAATTAATCCTGATTTTCTCTTCTGTAGATGAACGTCCGGGTGACGACAATGGATGCCGAGTTGGAGTTTGCCATTCAGGCAACGACCACTGGCAAGCAACTCTTTGACCAAGTGGTGAAGACGATTGGATTAC
>JARJDU010011422.1:0-11769 GCA_030264695.1 Lissagria laeviuscula
ATGTTCTCAACAATAATCTCAATTATCTATTTAATATTTAAATTTACTATGTACATTTGTTCAGTTACAACATATTTACTTATCTAACAACAATGGTTGATGTACTAATACCCGATTTCGACAATGTGAAAACTACCATCGTTATTGTTAAATAATATTAATATCATACATATATGTATTTTGTTGAATTTAAATTAAGGAACTTTTTTTAATTTGTTTGAAAACATAACTATTGAAATAATACTTGACAGGAATATGTTTACCACGTTATGGCTCAAAATGTGGTAAAACTTCTTTTCGACTATTACTTCAAAATTTTGGCGAAATACTCGTAGACTAGAAGAATTAATTACAAATGCAATATAAAAATGAAGAAAGAATGTTACACTTAAGAACTAACGAAATCTGTAATTATTTCGCCTCATTACTCATTAACGAATTATTTGTATGAATATTATTGTAGTATTTAAATTAGAACATGGAACTATGCAAAGGGATAAAAATACAGTGAAAGATAAACGTGTTAAAGTAACAATAATTAAAACTTGAAAGAAACATATAAACAAAGTAAAATTGCAAGTAAAGCGCAGTTTAACAACTGGTAACAAAGTCATGAATATGTGTTCAGAACCCAATCAGCTATAAAATAAAACCTTACAACTGATCTTATATGAAAATATGAAAAAAATTAAATTATTATAAGTGTATAAATGTTTTTGTTGAATTATTTCCTTATTATTCCGGAAAATTGATAAGATTTTTATAAAATGCATAAAGGGTTGCCTGTAGCATAATAATACTAGCAATTTATTTAAAAGCATTTACAACTATAACTTATAATTTCAAACTTTATTTACAAAATTATAGATTGTTGATAATTAATTGATATTTAATTTATGCCAAAATTTTAATTTATTTAATATTAGTTTCTAAACAATGGCTTCTAGTAATACTGCATAGATGTCGCAATTTGAAGTATTACCAACTAAAATGTCATTCTTGACTTTTCCCCCAGATTTAGACCTGTCATTCCGCATAGTGAATAAATGGCAGATATAATGGCCGCTAATAGTGGAGGAGTCGAATGGTCGTCCGTCATAAAACCGTTTTTGTGCGTCGATAATGATACTTACGATAAGAATGAAGTGCTAGAATTATGCACGGCGATCATAAAAAGGTGCGTATCATATAAATATGCAACGCGGTCAACGTCCATCAAACGTTCGTGTTTGTCGAAATGAATTTTGACATACTCATTCGGTTTGCACTCGCACTAACCGTGCGTTCGCTAGTAAAGCCGATGTTCCAATCTATTTATATGTGCGAGTTAATTTCTAAAACTAAGTCTTCAGTGTAGAAACGCTAAACATTGTTACTTACTTACTTGTGCGTTCTTATTTTTCCATGTTTTCCAATACTTCGTGTTTGATGCGACAGTCAAAGCGAAATTCTACAACAGAAGGAAGGCCATCAGGAGTTCCTTTATTCCTTTGCATTATTATCGGCGAATTATATCACTAACTATGCAAATCAAGGTGAGCATCAACAGACAATAATATTATTGCATTAGCTACTGTAATATGTAGAATGCATCTTCATGGAGATAAAGCACATTCTTTATATGTATCATCGAGATGCATCATTTCATTGCACAATATTAACACGATGGGAGATTTTAATGGAATGATGTCATGTGATTATAGGATTATTATATTTAGTTACTACAGAAATATAGCAAAAAGCTGAATGTCACTTTTTTAGACAGTCAGAATGATTATTGGAAATTATATGTTCCCTATATTTTTATAATGTTTCTTTAATATTTATATTGTAATGTAAATACATATCAATGTTATTGTAGTGTCGCCGGCGCATCTGGAGGTCGTGAGCGCCGCATGTAGAATCCTCCTGAAATATCTTGTCGGATTGTTGAATGCATCCACGTTCTTAGTGTCGGACGACAACAATCAGCATCTACACATTGAAAGAAGTTTAAAAGCCATCAAATCACTTTGCAACGGCATTAGTTTATTCACACCATCCGAAATTGTTGCTATAACTAACACAATGAAGGGCGAAACGCCAAGTCAGGCAAATCCAACTGCAGCAGGTATGCAAAGAAAAGAAAAAAGTAAAACAATTGCAACACTAATATAATATTAACCTTGTTTTTGTAGAGAAAGAATCGAGTAATAAACCCGATTCGAAAAGTCGGATCGATTTATCAGCCAATATATTTGAGCAACTTACTATGCCTATACGAGATGGTGATACATTACCAGAAGTACCAGTTTTACAAGTGCCTGGGGAAGCAACAAACACGGACCCAGCTACAGAAATAAATGTAATTCATTATATATATTAATATTAAGCACAATAAATGAAATTCTTGTGTTGTGTATTTCAGCGTTTATTCCTGAAAGCGAATCGAGAAAGTCTTCAGGGTATGCGAGCTGGTGATACATTAGTCGATCTATGCTTGAGTTTACCATCGATCAAGAAAACCCGCTCGAAGATTGAAGATGCTCTCGCAGGCAAACCTTTTGCTTTGCCGTCCAATCATTCTGAAGCAACAGCAATCCGAAACAATTTGGCATCTACCGTAGCGGAGATTTCACTAGTATCATCGGCAATTAACCTACCCATTCTGGAACCACTAACTTCCAGTAAACTAGAGAAATTGTGCACTTTGAGCATGTCAGTATTACATATAGCTGTGGCTCAATCAGTCGCCAGTTCAATTCTGTCAATGGGTTCAGCAGTATCTCCCAAGTGTACGACAGTTCAATCACAAACCACACACAAGGAAGATGATTTAGATTCTAATGCAGTCACATTAGTTGAAGAAGCTCTAAACTTGTATAGCTATATTGGAAGTGTGATTAAAAATTCAACTCGGGCCGGTGGACATGTTTATCAAAATTATTTATTGGCCGGAACATGGGTATTGATTTTGGGTCTTCAAAATCATGTGTCATCTTGCACTACTGCAAGTGATAAACCTGCTCATTTGAGAGACGATAAAGGACGCAGTCCAAGTAAATCTCGCGAGGGAACTGGATCTGCACGTTCTGGGTTAGTCAAATTTCAGCATTCTTTCGGTGTTCTATCAGTGGCGATGGCTGCAAGGGCATTAACATTGTTATCGGACTTATTTGAGGATTTGAATTTGGAAGTTTGTGGTGGAAATGGATCACTTGTGCAGGTATTTATATGAATTATAATAATTTATTAACAATTACTTTTGTTTATGTGTTTCATAAAATTTGTTGTCAATGAATATGTTTTTGCCACACTGTGACATCATCAGGCAGATGAAACTTTTTCAGGCCCGGACACAGAAATAATTCGATGAGTGGTGGTGCATGGCCGTTCTTAGTTGGTGGAGCAATTAGTCTGGTTTATTCTAGTAAACTAACTGCGTATTTTTGACATCCTAAAGATCCGCCAGATCAATTGATTTTGGTCTTTCTATTGTTAAGCGCTATTTATTATTGTCGCCGTACAATAAATTTTTCTTTAAGGGAACACGAGATTGAGCAATAACAGGGCTGTGATGCCCTAGATGTTCGGCTCCGCACTCGCGCTACACTGAAGGAATCAGCGTGTCTTCCCTGGCCGAGCGGTTCGGGTAATCTGCTGAAACTCCTTCGTGCTAGGGATTGGGGCTTGCAATTGTTCCCCATGAAAGAGGAATTCCCAGTAATCGCGAGTCATAAGCTCGCGTTGATTAAGTCCCTGTCCTTTGTATACACCGCCCTTCGCTACCACCAATTGAATGATTTAGTTGAGTTTTCGGACCTGTACGCGGCGGAGCTTTGACATCGCCGATTCTGCTGTGAAGATGACCCAACTTGAACAATGTGGCGAATTATATGGCGCTATTTTGTGAAACACATTCCACTACAATTCAATTAATAGTTTTTATGGTTTACAGGTTGAACCAGCACCAATTTCAATCACAGGGCAATTCACTGCATCACAAAGAGTTGCAAAAATTCTTAACACAGCTCCTTTGAATCAACTTTTCTTCTATCTTGCGTTGGTTAGTTATCGCAAGGCATGCACCTTGAAAAGACACACACCAGAAGGCGATACATTCAGCTTGAGTGATTCCACTACATACTATGAAGATATGATTCTTTGTTCAGATGTTAGTTCTACTGATGAGGACGATGATAGTGAACCTATTCTTGGCCAATGGTTTGAGGAAACTCTAGCACCGCCAGAAAACAATGATACGAATACCTCGCCAACCGACAATCCGGATGTGAAAACAGTGCAATCCGATCGGGGCAATTCAATTGTTCCTGAGAAAGGTGAAGCACACGGTTTTATTACTTTAGCCACGAACATATTTAACTTTATGAATAAGCATTTCTTGCTTTCGAAGAGTGCATATATTTCAAGATATATTAAGACTGGTATAACAGACCAACAGATTGTGATTCTTGCGTTAATCATTCGAGACTTAGACAGGGAAACTTCTAGAACTGAAGTTGGTAAGTTAAATCTTCTTTTTAATTATTTTATCTACAAAAAGAACTCGCATCATGCAAAATATGTCAATTTTATTATTCCCATTGAATTTTAAAGGTACTATATGTGTGTCTTTTGGTCAAGCTTTGGGGCAACTCTACAGCGACTTCTCCGGTGCGTTGACTCGCTTCACGCATAATCTTGTCACACATCCTAGTCTACAACCACTACAAGCTAGTCTTCTCAGCAACTTGGGCGTATCCCCTTGGAATTCCGACGTGCCACATGCATGGCCTCTTCAAGTCTACTCGCGTACGCTCTCTGTCTTGGCGCAAGTTCTGCTTATGCGCCCTCAAAACGAAAAAGAAGCTTCCGTCATCAGTATCTGGCATCGACTGGTGAATACACTCATTGAAAATGTCATTAATGTACCAACACTTCTCGTGGATGGAGACATTGAGGATTTGAATGTTGAGCATGCTCAAGTTCTTGTGTATCTGTTCCATTCGTTGAACCTAATGCAGAAGAAATCGGTGGTGTTACTACTTGCTGGTGGTCTATTACGATGCTCTGAAGTTGTACGTGGACCTCTACGAGACTCGCAATTGTTGCATTTGTCACGTCTTCTTTTACTCTTTGATTACATCATGAAGCATTTATATGATGCCCCTCAACTATTATTAGAACAGATTTTATTCAACTTATTCTTTTCGACAAACTTGAATACTGATAAAGAAAGCAAAGAGAATAACATGTCAAGAATGTATACAGCATGGCAATGGGCTGATAACTACCCTAAAGTAAGTCGAGAAGAGTTTACTATGAAACCCACATTCTATGTGTTATCAAACTTTGAGAATAATAATCAAGATGCACCTAAATTAGATGGGTTAGCATGTAATTTCATATTGGGAACGCCTGATAAACTGAGATACCCTTTGCTTTTGGATGCATTAATTGAAATATTAACAGTTACCAATATAACATCTGGTGGCAATGCATCGAAAATGACAAGATTGGGACTTCTTGCAACACAATATTGCTTCTCAATATGTTGGAAATTACTGCAGTTGTTACCACCTTCAACACCATATTTAGAACGATTGGTTACTGGCGAGGTTTTGCCTGCAGGTCCATTGTTATTGCATTCTTTAATTTGGGGACCACGTTGTGGTCATAAGAACTTCACTAGATGGTTGAAAGATTGCCTTGTTAAACAAGGCTTGTATACACAGAACACTGAACGTCTGGTAAAATCAGTATCAGATGCTGTTAACAATGTGAAATATGACATTTGCACTGCCAAAAATTGCATTATTGCTCTAACACCAGACATCAAGAAAGGTGCTATGACCAAAGAATCGTTACCACCTTTATGGCACTTGTACCTGCTCCATGCTGTTATTGCAAAAGTGCAAATTTCGTTGCAAGATGAACCAGAAACAAATAATACCCCAGAGGAAAATTCAACATCAGCTTCGGCAACTAATTATGTACAAGAACTTCTGCCTCATGTTCTGAGATTAGCACAGGCTGTTCTTCATTGCACAAGGTGGTCTTTGCTTCATAGTATGGTTGAACAAGCTGAACCAACTGGGCAATGCACAGTTCAAGATTTCGAGAGTTTGCAAGAAGTTTTGGCCATTGCTTCTACAAAGTCTAAACTCACCACAGGCTTAGTCCCAGATCAAGCAACCCTCTTACCTGCAACTGTTAACAATGTTATTCAACAGTGGCAAATGGCCGCATTGGAGGAGGGTAATTGGTCTCAACATTCAAACGACATAATTGTATCAGAACCATTTATTTTGCGAGTTATTGATACACATATTCAAACTTTATCGTCCACGAGTTATAGTTTCTCTATTAATTTGTCTCTGAAGTATTTGTTACAACGACTCATGAGATTT
Organism: Lissagria laeviuscula; assembly: GCA_030264695.1. NCBI lineage: Eukaryota > Metazoa > Arthropoda > Insecta > Coleoptera > Staphylinidae > Lissagria > Lissagria laeviuscula. Next base: position 6,390 of record JARJDU010011422.1, read on the forward strand.
GTGTGTACCCATGCGCCACAAATTGAAAATACTGATACGAAAAACAAAGTCATTGAATTGCTTGTCTCAACTACACTTGACATTCGTACAGAATTCTTACAAGAATCCGTTTCAAAAGTCTTAGAGAAAATGATAGGAGATACTGAAACAGATGAGCACCAAAAACGTGTATATTTACAAATTTTGGATAACACCTACAAACTCATTACAAACTACACTAACACCAATAATGGCAATGTCAACGAAAAGATTTTGCACAACTTTCTGAAATTCTATGAGCGACTTATTGAGAAATCAGCTGGACGCCAAGCTTTGGAAGCTTTCTTCACTGGTGATAAAGACCTTGTTAAAGTACTAATGTCAGTTTCCAATCCACAAATGTCACAGCAATACAGCACCAAAGTTCTTCATTTCTTTAACAAACTGTTTAACTCGGCCGAAAAGAGTCCAACCGATCCCAGCTTGAATTATCTTTGCAGTAGTATGAGTAAACTAGCGAATGTAGAGAAGGAGAAGCTTGAAACCTGGTTATGGCATGTTATAATTGGTCCAACTACATCACCAATTAGTCCAGAATCGACACCGACAACAGCAACCAAACCAGAAGCGTTCCAAGTTTCCGACCCAACAGATCTATCAACATCAGGTCAATGGCAAAGCAACGAATCCGCATCATTAAATGAAGAGGTAAAGAATCTTGTTCAAGAAAACAGCCAACTATTGCAAGCCCTTACCAATTTCATTGTCAAACCGAATAGCAATGTATCAGAAGATGTTGCCATTACAATTCTTAAGGCATTGTTACCGCTCGGTACCCACATACTTTCGGCACCGCTGAAAGGTACTGGTTTCACAGATTTAATGGTAGTGATGACAATGTTAGCTGATGCTGGTACAGGTGGTGGCCACATTCACCTGTTCACTATGATATCTAACTGGTGGCTAGATCATTGCGAAAGATACCTGGTTAAGAAGGAAGTTATTGAAAAGTTAAATATTGATCCTGATGCAGACAAGAATTGCGTTATATTAGATGCAGCCTGCTGCATGTTAGATTACCTTAGTGATATCATTAATGGTATTCTTAACCATCAGAAGATTCCATTGCAAAGGCCAATATGTTCAGCTTGGGAGAATGAAACACCTCTGGATCAAGATTCTGATCTTCTTGAAGAGGTCAATGATGAAGAAGATAGCGGTGAAGAATCTGATGAGGATTCTCTTTGTCATAAACTTTGCACATTTACCATCACTCAGAAAGAGTTTATGAACCAACATTGGTATCATTGCCACACTTGTAGAATGTTGGATGGCGTAGGAGTCTGTTCAATATGTGCTAGAGTATGTCACAAGGGCCATGACGTTACTTATGCCAAATTTGGTAATTTCTTCTGTGATTGTGGAGCCAAGGAAGATGGCTCGTGTCAAGCATTAGTCAAACGAAGCCCACAATCGGCTGAAACTAATGCTAGCAATTCAGGTACTAACACCAGTCTTGGATTTATTGGAAGTGAAGATAGTCTGACGAGTTCCTTGAGGAAAAAGGAATATCTTCAAGTGGTTAAAGAAAAACCAGAGGTTTTGATCAAACGAGAACGCAAAAAGAACACCATTGTCAAGCAACTTGAAGGTTCTTTAGATCAAATTGTTAAATATCTTGGACGTAGCAATGTTCCTAGGACCGTATTAGATATGCTGCAATCGATTCTGCCTGCAATTGAAACTTCATGCAAACGAAATTCCTCCGTTGGTTGTTATTCGCGAGCAATGGAAGCTTTGCAGAAACTTCACAGTCCCGAGAAGAACTTCCAAGTAACTGATCAACTTATGGTGCCGACTCTTGGATCCCAAGAAGGCGCATTTGAAAATGTTCGTATGAGTTATGCCGGGGAACAAGGGCAAACCATCAGACAATTACTTTCGGCTCATATGATACGAAGAGTTACCATGTGTTGCATGTCATCACCGCAAGGCAAACGACAACATTTAGCTGTCGCGCATGAGAAAGGAAAGATCTCCGTATTACAACTATCAGCATTGTTGAAACAAGCTGATTCGTCCACCAGGAAATTAACTTTGACCCGTTTGGCATCCGCCCCAATTCCTTTCACAGTATTATCGTTGACGAGCAATTTATGCAATGAGGATTATTTAGCAGTTTGTGGTCTGAAGGATTGTCATGTTCTCACATTCAATTCTAGTGGGGCGGTGGTGGATCATCTAGTCTTGCATCCTCAATTAACTTCTGGAAACTTTATCATCAAAGCTGTTTGGTTACCGGGCTCTCAGACAAAATTAGCATTGGTGACACCCGATTTTGTCAAGATCTATAACCTGGCTAAAGATGCTCTCAGCCCACAATATTTCTTCATGGTACCTAGTGGCAAAATTCGAGATTGTACATTTATGTACAGTGAAGGGAAATACAACATTCTACTGATGTCATCTCCAGGACATATCTATACAGAAACTTTAAACGAAGAAAGTTCAGCAAAACATGGTTCCTTCTATGTTACCAATACCCTGGAAATATTTCATTTCGATATCACAGTAAGTAATTTTTTCTTAAATTTATTTATAATAGAGATGTAATATATATTTAATACGTTTTCTTCAATCAGGATGTCAATGGGCAGGTAGCAGGTGGAGGAGTTAGCATCTACTACTCTCACACTCTAGGACTATTGTTCTTCTCATATGCTCAAGGCAAAAGTTTTGTGTCATCTATTACCAGCAATAACTTCGTAGTGGTGTTCCCTGTTACATTATCGTCGTCCACGAAGGGCAACGGTGGTAAAACTCCAGCTCCTCAACCTCTATGCCAATGGACCGAAATTCCCAATCATCCTGGATTAATCTGTGCTGTAATGCAATCTAGCAACAACCCAGTTGTCCTTATGCTGAAACCCGATACGCTTTCTGTCCAAGAAGTCAAAGTGACCCCATCAAAATCGAAGATAATGGATATGGTAGCCATTCGTCATAATTCCGGTACTGAGCAACGTACCACCCTCATTCTTCTTTGCGAAGATGGCAGCTTAAAGATTTACATGGCAAACATGGATCAAACTGGTTATTGGATGTCTCCAAGAGTCCAAACATCAGTTTGCACAACTGTTCCAAAACCGCGAAAGAAAAAAGTTGTAAAGGCTGGAAAAACGCCCAGTTCGTTAGCTTTTCCGGTTGATTTCTTCGAGCATTGTACTCCAATGAATGATGTTGAAATTGGCGGTAATGATTTATTACAAATCTACAATGTTGTACAATTGAAACATCGCCTTAATACAAGTGGCTTGTTTGTGGTATGCACCAAAGCATTAGGATTTTCCGTAGAAATCACAAATCCTGATAATAATCAAGTAATGACGGGTATTAGAGTATTGATGGGCACCCAAGATCCACAACGTGCTCCGACTTTCATCGAAATATTTAGTCGGATTATTACTACTCCAACAACTAGAAGCCGTTGGTTTGATATACCTTTCTCCCGAGAGGAAAGTTTGCAAGCCGATAAGAAAATTGTTGTGGCTTTTGGTCCATCTCAAGATCCCGAAACTGTCACCGTCTTGGAAAGTATTAAGATTTATGGGAAAACCAAAGAAGCATTTGGGTGGCCAGAAGAGCATGATGATAGTCTTGCACCTAGTGGACCAGCTGTTGCAAGTACAAATGCACCGGCTTCAGGTGACAATACCGATAACTCTAATTCTCCGAATAGTGTGCCCAATACAAAATTAGACAAGTTTGTAGCTGGTTGTTTAGATGTCCTTGATGGAAATTTCTGCTTGAATTCGAACGATGATAAGATGGCTGTATATAAAGCCAGGGCGAACACCGTAGCAACTACATTATTAACCATGCCGACTCCACCAGTTCTTCAAATGCATGCAACATCATTATTGTCGTCGTTGTACACTTCAACAGCTGCTTATCACATGTACAAGGACCACGAACTATTGCAACATGTCCTAACGAGCTTGAAAGCTATGAATGAGATCGACATCACTAAAGATAAGAACGATTTAGATGCAGAAAGTTATTACAGATTGGTGATGATTGTCAGAGGAATTGCAGTCAATCGACCACAGAATTTGGTCAAGTTTACCGACTCTCATACATCCATTCAGGATGTCATCCTCGATGATCCCTTGGATGTTCAGAGTCCGAAACTAATGAAAAATCAACATTTGTTACTGCAACTGATGGATGTCCTTTGGTTGCTTCATTTGTTAAATCCAGAAAATACCAATCTTGCTCCTGTAGTTGTACCAGGTTTGAAGCATACTGAACAAGTGGTTTACGCTCTGGTCGAAATTGTACACGCATTTAATAGTTGCGATACTTATAGTAACATAACTATCGCTGTTTATCTCCAATTACTTTTATGCGATGACCCAGTGATAGCTTTCAGTGCCAAACATGCTTTGAGCAGAGTGTTGAAACCGAAATGCAAACGTCGAAGGGTTTTTATCCCTAGTCCACCAAATTGTGTAACACCTCCAACAAAATCGGAAGAGGAGAAACCAGCTACGTCTAGTCACGAGCAACGTCGTGTGGTTCGATACAACGTTGAAACTGCTGAAGCCATTCAATTGTTACACCAACAGCAGCAAGCCGAAAGTGGTGAGAATCATAATGTTAACCCACTTGAAGCATTTCTCGGTGGTGGTGGAGTTTTCCAACCGCTATTAGATATTACCCTAGATGCTGATGATGACACCATGGTGGAATTAGCAATTGCTTTAAGTCTTCAAGAGCATGATCTTGGCGAAGAGCAAGGACAACAAGCTCTGCATAATTTGCAAGCTCTTGATGCTCCATTGGTACAAGGTGTACAAGAAGGACAACACGCGCAAGAAGCTGGGCATTTCAGTGACACCACTGCTTCTGCTGGAGGATCAGATGATGAAGGAAGCACAGCTGCCACTGATGGATCTACCTTAAGAACGTCTCCAGCTGAACAAGGTGGAAGTGCAGGGTCAGAGAGTGGTGGCAGTGGTGTTGAGAGTATCACTGGTGAGCATAATGTTTCTGGACGTAGTTCCACCTATGGCGATGGTGGTCAAGAAGGGGCGAATAAAACCGAATCTTCAAACGTTCCTCAACCTGGATACTCCCAACAAGAACCAGAGACTTCTGAAGTTGACACAGAACAAGAGTCAGAGAATAGCAGCCGATTGCATATTCTGCGATTGCAACTTTTGGAGCGTCTAGTGGAGTACTTGCCAAAGTTGCGGAATGTTACTGGAGTAAGGGCAATTCCTTTCTTCCAAGTAATTCTACAATTAACGAATGATCTTGATGGACATTTGGATAGAGATAAGGCATGTCTCAATGCACTATTGCAAGCGATTGTGGTAGAGTTGCAAATTAACAAACC
>JARJDU010011483.1:0-10316 GCA_030264695.1 Lissagria laeviuscula
AATAAATGAAGTAATTATAGAGATAATTGTGAATGAGATGGAGATTGAGATAAATATACTTTTGACATTTAGCTTAAGAGATAATTATTCTTGTTGCATAGCATTGCACTTGTCTCAATAAGAAGTACTTAACAATATCTAATAATAATTTGAACGGTCAATGAATCGCCATGAAGTTAAAGTGCCATTCGAATTGGTACTGCTACTTTCAAATAATGAAATAAAATTTTCATCATTTTTTTTTTGGTATTAGAAATAAACTAAACTCGAAATTTTTGTATGTTGTAAAAAATTATTTTTACTTTCTCAAAATATTTTTTTCATTAAAATATATTGGTATATAAGGAGGTGAACCTTGAAGCTACATCCATCGGCGGCTTTTAGACTGTGGTCTCTCGCTGGTTGCATGCTTTGAGAAGAACTGGTACATTGTAGAACAAAATTACTTTTAAAATCCAAAACTAAATTAATTTTTTTTAAATGTAGCATAGCATTTTTCTTGAATTTTGAGATAATATCAAAATAGCGGTTCATTGAAACAAAATGTTATCTCTTTGACTAAAAATTGAGCTTCAATTAGTCATATAAATTAAATAAATTAAAATATTTAAAAAATCTTTCTGTTATGTGGTAGAGAATTTAATTTTTCGTATTGGAAGCTAAGAATGAGTAAAATCTGTTAGATATACAAAGTTATATACCGAAATATCACTTGAGTACAATATCTAGAATAGCAAAAAAGTCTATCTTTTTAAACTCCCATGGTTTATTCTGCCCCTTAATTAATTTAATTTGGTTTTTGTTATATTTTAAATAGTTGCATATATGAGTCCATTAATCGCCAATATTTTATTAAAAAAATTAATTAATTTAAAAAATCTTTTAATAATACAATTATAGCAACGCAGTTTATGTAAATTTTATATATTTTTCTCCGTAAATTTATAGTTGTTACAATATTTATTTATTTTTTAATTATTTGATTTTGATTTGTTACAGACTATCTGCAATCTAGGCACTTTGATAATGGACCAACCCTAAGATTGTGAGCTACCCAAGAAGATTATAACCTTCACATCATATCCAAGAAATTAATTAAGGTAAGATTATTATTTCAAGGATTAATTTAAGTGCCTCTAATGTATAGAAGCTTGTTTAATCGTTGTACAGTTTTTTCTGCTTTGTAACAGAGAATGAGATTTCAGCAAGAAATATATTCGAAAATCATCGTTGAATGTGCTTAGGAAAAGCACAGCTCTTGATAATTTAGACAAAAATACTTTTGGCTCATGACTGATTACGGCTAGAGTATTTAATGTTTTTACAAAATTCAAAAATCACATTATAGAACGATAAAAAATCTATGTACTTACCGTAGTAGAATTTACGATTTGTGCCTTCAACTTGAGTTAAACACCGCCAAAGTAATGAAAAGTTTTTAGATAGTTTTAAAATTAATTTAAAAATATTTCTTTAATGAAATTTGTTAAAGTAAAACAATGTAGAAGTAGTTTTACGCTAATATAAAATTATGTAAAAATATTTCATCAAAATCTTACTTAGTTTGGCTAAAAACAGTCACGGCACAATTTCAACTAAGTAGACCTTGTTAAAGGTAAACAAACTTTCTTCAAATTTTCTTCCTTGATTAACTTCTAAACTAACTTTAGTTAAAGTATTTTAAGTGATTTTGAGTTAAATTAATTGCTTTAGCTATTAAATATTTAATAAAGATCAGTCTAAATATGAAAAAAAAAAAACTTAACAGTTTATCTCTGTTGTATGTAAATAAACAAGTAACTTATAATAAGTACATATATCAAGCAAATTCAAAATTCAAAATTAAATTTTTAATGCTTCATCAAAAACTTAAAGGACAACTAAAACTTTTACCTTTGTTACAACTACACGGAGATACTGCACCACGAGCCAGTTTCCATTCCCGATGTGCTTCCAGCTCTAGATTTTAATCAGTTCCGGGCAAGAGTTTTTCTACAAATTGCATTCATTACGCCAACGAGCGCCGCAATGACTCTCTTAATTCGCATAACGACGCAGTCTGTGACCACATGGAGTCATTAAGTCGGGATTTTGTAAAGCATTCTCAATTTTTTCCATTCTTCCTAATACAAAAATTTTTTTCTCTAGATTTTCATTGTTTTTAGGTTAAGCTCAGTTTAACTTTCGTGCTTTCAATGGATTTTATAGCATTCATTTAAGCATTGTTGTTGAAATACTTAACTTACTATATATCTACATATATACGTGTTATGTGTTTGTGTTTGTATATCGCCTTTATATATAAATTGTTTTATATTCCAAAAGAATTTTTCCAAAAACAGTGCGACCATTAACGTTGTATTTATGGACAGATTACTTAAATTACTCCCAAAAGTCTTCCTTCCTGTGGTATTCCTAGGAAATTAAAACTGTTAGCTTGTTGTATGTATAGTATCTTTGGTAGTACTATAAGTAAGTTACAGTAAAAACATTGTAGGTGATATTTCCACGCAATGCTCTGAAAAACACCTATAAATAAGACATTTAAGTGGCGGTAGAGCCGGCGAACCTGGAACAAGACGCGAGCTAATTTAAGATTTCGATCTCAATGGCCAAGAAAAACATGCACGGACATATTGTCGCACCGCATTTACATTTTCACATTCATTCGCTTGATTTTCTCATTGAAGCTGTACATGGCACGCGCCTTATCAACGCTTTGCTTATGCTCAGGCTACTACATACACATCTTGTACAAATCGCATTTTAATCGTTTCATGATTATAATAATTCGCTGTAAGCTACAACAAGCTTTAAGAAACAATTAAAATTGGAAATAACATGTGAGTATATATTTAAATTCGAAAAAAATATTAAGTTTTACCAGGGATGGCTAACTTGTAGAAGACTTAAGCTAATTGATGTTAAATACAATTTTGAAAGAAATATAAAGAACTTAAGTAATTACATAAATTATAAAAAATTTAAAATTTGTTACTTATGTTAATTTAAAAAAAAAGTTAACTTAAGGGTTTTCTAAGCCAAATTATCCTAATTTATAACAACTCCTGTTACGGCGCGTCCCTGTTTTAATGTTATGTATAAAATTGTGTTTTAAGTCAACCATAAAATCAAGTCAATTAACATTAGTATCTTAAGTCGCTAGACACCCCATGTAAAACTCCATAATCGAATGAACCTATTCCGGTCTTGATCGAAAGCGAATTTGCTGTAAAATTTTACTCAAAAGTTTATTAAATTGAATAGACGCTTAGCAACTAATAGACATTATTCGTTTTATCTCTTAACATTTATAACTATTTTTAAATAATTTTTTTCACAAGTCAAAATATTATGATAAGTCTATTTCAACCTAAACTATGAGTGAATTAGGTTTAAGAATTCACTAACTTGCTGCATTTGTTTCTCTAAAAAATTGTTCAACACTGGAGAAATAAAATAAACATTTATTTAGATATTTAATGTGACCTGCGCCTTAACTAAAACAAAATTTATCTTATGCCATATACAATTTACAATTCTAGCAAATTTACAGTTCTATCATATTAATCTGAAAGTTATAAATCAATACCTATAGCTCAATAACTCCTTATTTATCAAATTGTCATTCTTTTTCATATCGAAATAAATATTTTAAATATAAGTAGGATAATACAAAAATGCATGCAGTACCTACTAGGTCCTTCATAAATAGTGCAATAAATATGGACCTGTATCGAATTTCCTGCACGCCGTGAACAAGCACTTTTACCATTTCGCCATATTTTACATGCTCGCAGCCAGTACGCCGCCATAAGTAAAGGATTTCGAAATGTTCTTCTACAAGCCTAGTAGCTACTAGCTCACTCCGAACACTTCGGCATGCAGCACACGTAAACGCGCAATAAAAATTAGTGGTTTCCGGAAATTTACGGCCGCGATTTTTATATTCAAATTAAAATAGTCGTGAAAAGAGCAATAAATAAGGTGAGCAAGCAAGGGGAATGAGTCAAAGCAGAAGGAAAATAGATGGCGCTAGCTGCTCCTAATATAAAAAAAAAGAGAAAAAAAAAAGAAAAGCAACGCATAGATGAGGTATATACAAGGAACGGGAAAAGGCAGAAGAGTGGGAAGAAATAAAAGGATAGTGCGGAAACGTAACGCGCTTGTCGTAAATTTAAAACGGAAGTAAAAAAGGAAGTTTCCATTACTTGTGGGATTAGCGCATTAACATCATTGCGCTGTTATTCATTTTCAGATGGTTGCGATTAATCAAAGTCTTGGATTGAAGTATGTAGTCGTAATTCAATCGTTGAAAATCGTTAATTCTATCAGAACGAAGGATTGATTACATTTTATATAAAATTCTCTAAAAGAATATAAGAAATAGAAAAATTTTGGTGCAGAAAATAATTTTTATTGATAAGAATTAATAATTATAATTTAAATAATGATTGCAATTTTGACAAATTTCTCAAAATTATATTTTATCATTAACTTATGAATATAATAACAGTTTAAGTATGTCACAATTACATTGTAAAACTTTATCGCAAACTCGACAATTCCACACGTTTTTGATTAGATCTGTCAAGCAATTTTACTTCACTTTTCATTCCACTTTACTTGTTGCAGGAATGAATCCATCTGATCTAAAATTTTTATTGCCACGGAACAGCACTTGCCTACCTACATATTTTCTTCGCTCAGTTTGCAAAAAAAAAACGTAAGAAAGTTGAGTGCGACGTCATCGGCATTAGCAAACTTTTAATTAAAACTAATTTATGTTTTAAGGCAGTGCTGCGCCTTAAGAAAAATTAAAATTTTATCGTCTTATTACTCACTTCCCTTGCCATAAATTAACGCTTACGACTGAATTATGTAAATGCATTCATAAATTATAATTAAAAGTAGGTACATACATACTATATCGTAACACTCATATCTATAAAAGAGGCAATTTAAAAGTATTTTTAACAAAAATAAAATATTTGATGAGGTAAATCTGTCAAACAGACATGTAAAGTATAAAACAGTATAAAATAAAATTGTTTTATTAATTTTTTTATTGTTTATGCTATTGTTGAATGCAGAAGCGCAACAAGCTAAGTTAGTTACAAGATGCGAGCGCTTGGCGGATCTAGATAGAATTCCTGCAGACTGATATGTGTCCCCGGAATAACCGCGTCGTAGTGAGGAGCACTCCTTAAACGCGTTTCTGCCTAAATAAATAAATAAAAAATTACACATTAAAAATTATGTTAATATAATATGCAAATTCAAATTTATTTAGAATCAGGAAATAAAAAATTTCAAACATGAGGAAATTTGACGGACATGAATGGGTTAAAAGCCTTAAATGAATATTTAATGGCCATGGGTAGATATTTAAAAGTTTCACTTAAATAATATATTTGGTTTAAGTTAAAAGTTTGGGAAGTTTGAAAGTTTTAAAGTGTAGATACTTAGGGTATGTTCGATGTAATAAGAATTTTGTTTCAATTCCTGATTAGGAAAGAAGCAAAATCGTAGAAAAAGGAAGCACAAACGAGACTTTAGTTAAACCAAAACAAAATTAGTCTCTGATTAAAAAAAAAATTATGCAGGTTCTTTTAATTGCTTTAAGAGGCTCATTTACCCAACGTAAAGTTTCTCAGGGGAGCTTAATGAGTGCGATCACAATCAGTCACGGCCTAACATGGAGTTTCCTATACCAGTTTCGAGGTGAGGTAAATAAGCCTCTTAATAGAGAATAGATAATATTAATTCGGTATCTTCAATAGTATTGAAAAACAAAATTCTCAAATATTTTTTTTTTTCGAAAAACCGTTAACATATAAGAAAATCATAACATTGCTAATTTTGATCAGATAACAACTATTTTTATGTTAAAACATTCACAAATATATGCAGATTCCATCAAAAATATATTCATCTCTAAATTTTCAAAATGTTGTTAACAATTTGACATTAAAGTTAAAATTTTAAGCCCAATTTTTTTTTAAATTATGTTTGATCCAAAGAGAGCAAAAATTATGCAAAAAAGAAAACTACTAACAAAATAAAGCAAAAAAAAAATGCAGTTTGCCATAATCATAAAATGTGATTGACTATACACTGCAATAACAGGCCATAAACCACATCAAACACTCAACTTGATTAAAATAAAACTACATCATCACAACCATTACATAAACCCACCCACAACTATCATATAGGTATAGCTAGTATACCATTAAATTGCGTTTTAACGCACTATTAATGTTTGCTACAAATGATACAAATGCATGCATATTTTGTATAAGCTCATCATCTCATATCGATCCATTATAATAACCTATCTACAAGAAAAATAGTTACTAACAAAAATTGCACATTATTACAATTGTATTAACTTAGGCAACCAACAATACGCATAGATAAGTAAAGTAAGTATCCGCGTCGTACTCAGCTGAGTGTCCAGCTAGCCGCTAACTCAAGCTAAGCACGACCTGTAGGCCGATGCTGCGCAGCGGCGTCTGTAGCTTAGCTTAGTACGACTGAAGGCGTGATCGCGTTCGGACGTGCCGCACAAATCGCGTATGAGTATCGAGTTTTGGACGCATTTCGCGACTAGCTAGCTGATTAGTGACCACCGCGACCACGCTCTCCGGACTGACAAGAAGAAGAAGAAGCAGTGGCAGTGCAACAAATGCACGTGGTCAGGTCGCGTATTAATTATTAAAAATAATTATTTTAATGTTTAAAATGGTTAATTTGCAATATTATTTTAGAGAACTATGAACTTCATTCGAGGCCTTTTGTTTCCCAGTTGAAATTTAATTATTCTATTTAAATTATTAATCATTACATAATTAAATTAAAATATAAGTTTATTTATATTTAGTGTAATTTTTATTTTTGTTATACACATTCGTGCAGTGATTTTATATATTTGTGAAAATTAATTAATTTAAATCTACCTATATACATTAATTAACATAAAATTTAAATTATTGTTGTGCAGTGCTTGAAAATTGAAAAAGAAGACAAAACTTTTGTTTGTGACTTTGAAGGAAGAAAGACTTAAATTGCATAATGGAATTGCGACTGTTTTGGGTTTTACTGGCTTGGCTGCCAATTCTATCAGGTAAATATTATTATTATTATTATTAATTTAAATGTTAATTATATACAGATAATGAATATAGTCGCAGTAATAATTTAACAAAATTAGTACGTAATATACTTTATATAATTTAAATTTAGCAATAAAATAAAACCATATAATAACAATAAAACATCCTAATGTAAACTAACAGCAAACAGTCATGTTAATTTTAATTACAATTATAATGGAAATCATTTATGTATTTAGATTTATTCATTTTATTCATTCATTGGCATATTGCGAAGCGGACGGGGACGGACTCTTGACAGTTCGTCACATCATGCTATAAATTCTGTTAATGTGTATGGAAGTCAATGCGAGCACAATAAATTTATTAGTGCGCTGCACATATTATTACATAATTATTAATAACTGAAACGTGCTGATTACTATTATACTTTTACAACAACGTGCAAGTTCACATTCAAAATTAAATTTGATTTTTAAATGATCTAGTGTCGTAATGATGACAGCTATGAATGACGTTTTAATATTGCAATTATGACCTCAACATTACATATGATTTTATATCATAAAAATATAAAAAATATAAATATTGATTCATATGCGCGAATAATAATAAATTATATGGAAATCGTAATGTTTTAGTTTTTTTTATTTTTTATTTATAACAAATTTGATTTAAAGACAAATCGGTGATAAAATATATTTGTGAAACTGAAAAAAAATATTAGTTGTACCTCGTCAACAAAAAAATGACGTCAATTTCGACACTTTTAGGACATTTATATTACAAACAAATAATTTTTAATCCTTCAAAAATGATTATAATGATTGATTCATATTTCTGAAGAATATATCTTTTATTTGTTTTTAATGAGTCATAAGATGCTAGAATTATTTGTAGTTCACCTCCTTTTAATCACGATACAGTCAAAACAGCCCAAATTTTCTTGTTGATTACATTAGTGCTTATATAGAGGATGGTTTTGCAAAAGAAATCTGATTCATGTCTGCATGGTAATAATGCTATTTAAAGTTTTTTTGAAGAAAAAAAACTTTGCTTGATAACAGCTTAGAAGATTTCTAAGATTTGAGGGCAAATATACTTTAGACGTATAATCTTTATGTATTTGTGAATGTTTTAACCCTAAAACGGTTGATATCCTCTCTGAATTACCGAAGTTATGATTTTTAAACTATGAAACGTCACATTCACTCAAATGTGTCGTCGTGTGATGTCATCGCTTTTTCGAAAACTTTGATAATTTATTTCTTAGAAATTATTAGAGATAGGGATATAAGATATTGTTTTCTTTATAAGAACAACGAAAGGAACCTACGATAAAATTTTTATCAAAATCTATAACTATGGGTTCCATTTTGTCACTTTCAAGTCAAATAAAGGAATAATCGAACAAAATCAAAAAAAGATTGCTGAGGGTGGGTGATGGTACGGGAAAGGGTTAGTTTAGGTTAAAAGGTCTTGGGCAAAACTGGGGAATCCGCTAGTATAATATATTTATGTTTTAATTTAATAATTTAATGTTTACTTGAGCATATCACTCTAAATAAGATGGCGATTTACTGTATTTTCTCAATTTTCTTCTTTTTAATCAATAGGCGGTCGAAAACTCATCATTTTTTTCGGAATTGTATAGAACGTATATTCTGGAATGTTATACAGAAAAATTAAATCTTTACTTGGTCTTCTGTTTAGTGATAATTGCATTTAAAGTGTTTTAATAAAAAAATCAAAATTTGAACTTTGGGATCAAATTGTCATGAAGATTTTGGAAATGTGAACATAGATATATTTTTAGGTAAATGTGCATATATTTGTGAATATATTAACATGAAAATGGTCGTTTTCCAATCAAAATTGTAAAAATTATGATTTTTTTCTCAAATCAGTATCACACTTACTAATACTCGATTTCATCAGTTTTTCGAAAATAATTTCTTTGATAATTTTTCCACTCAAAAACTATTGAAGATTCGAAAATAATATTTTAGATTTTTTATTATATCAATATACAAAACCAATCAATTAATTAATTAATTAATTAATTAATCGTTTCATTTTGTATGTAAATAAATGACTTTTAAGAGACGTGATGGCTATGATGATAGCTATGAATCACATTTTATTTTATTCATAACTTGATTAATATAAATATTTATTGATCAAATTTTGTGTTACATGTAGATTCAAATGACTTAATAGCTTATTAAAAAATTAGGAAATTTTACAATTGTTATAACTTTTCATTTATTTTGAGGAGATACCTAAACCAGGAAGATGATTCACTAGATTTATTTTACATTATAAGTAAGTATTATTCTAAGTGCGGTGGTGCTCGAGAGTGTTCGATGTAAATATCGTTAAAACCGCCCATAAATTAAAAATAAGAATGACTGCTAGTTTATTGCTTCATTTGTTCTCAAGTAATATTGCGATTGCCCACAGCTTCTAAGTTAGTAGTAAATACAGTAGAATCCGCTTTTATCAATCGTTTAACTTTAAATCTGTTTTGCATTCACATTTTGTACAAATCTTAGCAAAGCAATATTACTAACTGCTGAACATGTATTTCTATTAGTTATCTAGTTGTACTTGTCATTGCACATGTAGTTTTTATGCAAACAGAGATGCAAAAATATGAAATATTAACATCAAGTTTTGAATTATTTATTAATAATTTAAAGTTATGAAATTAATATAATATAATTTTTATAATAAAATATTATTTAACTTATAAATAATGTTCATTTGTTGATAAACATTTTAGGTAGATCATAAAGTGTAAATTATGAAGCCTTTAGTTATATCATTCGAGATTCTTCCAAATGTTTTTTTTTGTTATATACTATTTTAAAATTATTATAAGCATTAATTTTGGGCAGTGGTATATACCAGGCCCCATCGCAAACATAATCTAAGAGCCTATTTTTTGCGTCGCTACAAAAAAAAAGCAAACTTACAGCCGCAAAGCAATGCGCATTTGTGTTATATAGTAGCTACGCCCTGGTTTTGCTCTTTAAATCGCCTTAAACTTTAAATATTGCTTAGATAATTTACCACAGCAGATTCAGAAGATCAATTTGCAAATGAAAATTAATCAGAATTGGTAATGTTAAACTATGCAAAATAGAATTAAACAGATTTTACTCTTTATGCAAATTCTATAAAATCTGTATGATT
>JARJDU010011493.1:0-21538 GCA_030264695.1 Lissagria laeviuscula
ATATTTACCAAAACGACATGGACACAAAAAAGGCGTTGCTTAATGAAAACGTTTTCAAGGGTTGTTTACATTGCGGTTGGTATTTTGTTATCTACTTCTTCATTAAAATTGTTACTTTAATTGTTTTAGTTATATTTAGGTGAATTAGAAATGCATTTGAAACGTGTATAGTGTAGGCAATTCGTGTAAGTTGTGTGAGACGAAAATTATTATAGTAGGGAGCGAGAATACTCGAGAATGGCAGAAATATGTACGCCATTAACGTCGAAATAAATATTTCGAAAATGGCAAATGGAAGGCGTCGCGACGCATGGCGAAATTTGAAAAAAATAATAACTTGAACCGCATTCGAAGCGTTGGAAACACACGCATTGCGAAATTTATCGTCCGCGGGCGATGTTATTCTTCGTTTATATTTGTTTCTTTTCAATTTCTCGCTTTTCGAAAGACATACTCCCGAGGCATCCAGGACTTACAATTCCCACACATTTAAAAGGCAAATTTTATTTGCAATTTATTTACTTTTCATAATACTTCGTTTCATTCTTTTTATTAATTCAAAACAGATTTAAAAAAAAAATTGAATCGTATTTACAAAAATAAAATTCCGTTGTTTTAATACAAAAAACTAATATTTTAATATTCTTATACAAGTTTCAGTGATGCATGCAAACATTTTGAGCATTTTTTCTATCCACAAATGTATTTATCTCAGTTCGTTTGTTATCTCGTGAACATTCGCGAATTTCCTTCCCCGCACATTTTTCCCAGCTTGTTGCGAGCTTATTGAGTTATGCAGACGCCGAGCATTTCTCATTTTATAATTCTGCCAAAGCAGCGTACTCGCCGACGAAAAAAATAATGACAAGAAATTTCATCACATGAATTTCGCTTCGTTGATCTCGATGCGGAAAAATAAGTTTCCTCTTTTCCTTCCATCCCTTATCCTTATCCCTTTTTGCATATATTCATTTTTCTATTCCACATTTATTTCCATGATGCTGGTTGCTTATTTTGTTGCTGACGCCGTCAGCACTCTTTTTTGTTTGTTTATTTATTCGCTGTTGTTTTCCACCCACAGATTGTTATATTTCAATTTTTGTCTTGTTATTTCCGTTTTTCAGAACCACATTGTTATCAAAAGTTTATATTTATTCAAACATAGATATACTTCTTTCCAAATTTTTTGTTAAACATAATTCATCTTTGTAATTTTTATGATTTAGAATTGAATATATTTGATTAGGAAGAAACCAAAAACCGGAAGGAGCTGCGTTCACGCAAAACAACGCTTCCGATGGTGGCGGGAGTTTTATATGCGTATATCACTAGATTTTGAATGAATGGGGGCGGCGATGACGGCTGAGTATATGTATGCTTGCATACTAGCTAGCTTCGCTTGTTCCAAATAACATACAACTTCCCGACGTCTAGGACTGCCGAATATTGGTTTATATTACATTCGGAAATCTGCTGTTCCGCTTTCAACCGTAGAGCTCTACTATGAGTTTTTGCCCAGCAGTAACAGCATTCCACAACTTTACTTTATGGTGAAGCATGAGCATTGGAACAGCTCAAGAATTTATTGTACATTTAAATTGATAAGAATTCACCACTTATTCACTTATTATTATAATTTTAGATAGAAATTCTTGTCTTGACACGATGCCAACTTTTCATCATCAGTTATGAATGAACATTCACTGGATTTACTCATTCAAAGCGTTAGGCGCGCTTCGGTTTTTTTTTTCATGCGCATTTATCAACAGATCAAGCTCCAGATGCGTGTCGCACATCCCGACTACTCCACAAATATGGCAAATACTTTGGTAGTGTTACTATAAATATGTCCTGATGGAACGCCACAGCTTCAAGCTTATCGGCATGAACACTCATCAACGCCATCACTACTCCAAAACGATATAAACATGGCAGAGTCTAGAAAATCAACTAATGCGTTTATACCATATGTCCAAAATGATTTTAAACAAAGTCTCAATTCCAACTGAACATAATCCTAAATTTTAATAACTTCGGATTGTTTTTATCTTGCATGCATCTAATAGCCACTCGTAAAAGACGTAAAAGTAGTTTAACTGAATGCGGAATTGCTTCTAGTCAAGTTTTAACGCCGATTTGAACGCGTTGAAATAAAATGAAAAATGTTTTGATTGCGGATGCTGCGTCGAGACAAAATTGAACTCTGGCCAGCTGAAAATGTTTACAAAACGTAAAGCAACTTGTAATTGCGGACAAGTTAAACTACTAGCAAGCTATCTTAGTCTCAGATCATATCTGTACTATACCGGAAGGCATTAATTTCTAAAAATTTCAGCAGTAAAAGATCAAATTACAAATTTTCAATTGATTTAATTAATTGATGTATATAATACATTAAACAACAAATAACCAAATCAAAACAAGTAATTAATGTATTAATTGTTTCGCATACAAAGAGATTTGAGATTCTCCTCGAAGATTTTAGAAACCTGAGGCAACTATGTACTTAAGAAGAACATTTATACAGAGTGTATATGTAAATCTGTAGATTCAAGAATCTTAAATGCCTAATATCCATTACCTATCAGTTTAGAGTTTCCGAATGAAGAACGAAGATTGCTGGAAGGAGTAATGTAGGGGTTGAGTAACGCACAAGTAATTTATATCTCTTCGCCTCTTCCTGAATGCTGACGAAGCAAGATGACTACCTTTCTGTTAGTTATACTCAGCTATCAGCTACCAGCGACGTGTAATTAATCGTTCGATATTGTTGTTGCATGTTTCACGTTCTCATTATGTCGCGTCTTGCGCTACGCGAGATAAAATGAGACGTCAATGGATTTCAAACGTGATGAGGATGATTAAGCGTTTTACATTCGTATATGGTGGCATCTTAAACACTCATAGAAATCGAAACTTTGGTGTACTTGGTATAATTTGCATTCTAATTACAATTAATTTAAAATGTTATTTAAGTCAAATTTCAACTAAAAAAATACAAAAATTTCATTTCAAAGGATGTGGGAGATGCTGATGATGGTGGGGGAACTGAGCATTCTACAAGACTATTTCTACATCTTGCCAACTTCTGCAACTTTCGCCGGTTACTATTTCATTCCTTTTCCTGTAAATTTCGAACGAGTACGTTACACTTATTCCAGCCAGCAAGCTAGCCAGCTAGCAAGGTACTAACTATAGCTATAACTAGTATTACAACCATTGGTTAGAAGCAGGAGTTGGGATAGAGGCAGTTCCATCCAGTTCTAGAAATAAGTCAGCAGCCATGCTTCTTTCTGCTCATAGCATGCTGACTAAAGTTTCTTTCCGTTTTGTTTCTTCCGTTTTCCATTACCGGTTTACCCATTTACCCAGTTAAATGTCTTATTACTATCTCTAAGATTGTATCCCATTACTATACATATTTACATTAATTACCATCAGTTGAAATGTAGATTTTATTGCATTTCTTACCTGAAACAATCGAAATAAAAAATTATTATTTTAAATAAATAAATTGATCGGACGACTAATAAAAATAAATTGCTTTCACTACTTGAGTTAATGAGTTAACCAAGTAAGTAACTCAATACGAAGATGCGGAAATTCTATCTTCACTTCACGGAACGACGGCTCTTGGCTAATAATGAGAAAGACGTGTTCCTGCGAACCGTTCGGCTTTCGTTAATTGATAGTATTTGCTTATTCTATCAGCAACCCTGCCACACATTTCTCTATTTACTCAACTTTTACACTCAACCGATTCGAGCCGATCCAAAGAGAAGACTCTTGACGCACGGCCACCATTTCACCACGATTTCAGTAGCCAGACGCAATCACCACTGAATTGCTGCTTTTTGTTTTTTCTCAGAGACTATGTTTCTCTTTCATTCTAACCTATATACACTCATCGACTGATTCTTTGTATGCGTGGGCGAATGTGAGTATATCCGAAAGGACACATTAAAACTAAAACTATCAGAACTGGATGGTCGGAAATTGGGAAACGAGACTGCACGACTATAGCACACAAGATTACTATAATACCAAGTGTATCAAAAAATTAAATGTAGTTAGATTAGAATATCATATGTGTTAGTCCAAAGGATCATTTTGTCCTTGAATTGGTACATGATTGATGATAAGCTATTTATATTTCTGAAACAGATTCTTTAAATTCAAATACAATACAAATACTCAAACATTCTGTATAGATATTGCTAGAATCCTTTCGTCCTTCGATTCGTGTTTGGTGCTTCGTGCTTCGTGTTTAGTTTAAAAGCGCCTCTGCACTATAGGAATGGGATAGCAGGCAGGATTAAACTTGATAGTTCGAATTCAGTCGGCGATTCACGAGATTAGCCATCGGCCATAAAGCTTTGAGATCTCGCGTGCGGACCGTTTACGCCCAATGTTTATACACATATCGCGAATATACAAGGATCGTGCTTTAGCAGTGGTGGCAGCTTGCGGATGGCGTGTGCGTGGATGTATGAACGACCAGTTAAACGTTTGTTGCCCGATGGACACACATAGTTGAGGCATATCCCCGGCTGGCGATTACTGCAATCGCATGTTTATTTGGTCGTTCGGGCGCGAATTCGCTGCAGACATCAAACGCGAGCTTTCGGTTCTAATTAATAAACGGCCGCAGTGAGTGCTTTTGGTTTTGTGGATGGTCCAAAGTGAAGCATGAACTAACAAATAGATAGAATGAATACAAAACGAATTACGGCTACTAAAATTGCTAATAAAGTTATTTTAATAGTTTAGAGGTTATATTAATTTATAGATTTTAAGGCTTGTATAAGTGTTTTTGACCAATTTATGTTTTAAAAAATACCAAGAATTTTGAATATTGGCTAGAAATGATGCTTTTCCCAGGCTGTGCAATTCGCATGATGAGATGTCCCAATAGTGGGCGGATACGATCGATCGGTTCCTGTCCCAAGCCACCGCCTACGACATCAAATGGTGCATGAAAACAGATCGGCCTAGGGATCCATCTCCACCGACAGGATCCACGTCCGCATTGAGCTACCAACCTCATCCCCGAAATAAAGAAACCGGATTTGAAGTAGAACGGAAAGCAGTTGCAGACGAAATGATGAAATTACTGAATTTCATGTGTGAACAACACACTGTATATAATCCCTCAAGTATTAAATAATTCCAGATGGTTGCCCAGCGTATTCATCCGATGTCATAAGAGAGTGGCAAGCAAGTAGAGAGACAGTTAGTGGTTGAACGAAAGAGTCGGACAGCATTTATTGTCGGAAGGGGCTACACGCATTTTGTGCGAATGTTTCGCTTCATATAATAATAATGAATGCGCCATTCGGCATCTAGCTGGCGGCAACAGCAACGGCCGAGATCTATTGATTCATAATGCTGCCCATTTATAGCAATCGCATTGTATTCGGTAATATCAGCACGAATTCGTTCGTACTCCACGCTCGTAAATCACGTTCGATGTATGCCAACATCAACCAATAACTTCATACAATAGTCCATTATTTTGCCGCGATTCGAATAAAATGTAAATAAAAGATGAATTTCATTCGACGAGCGTTTTATTCTTTTGAATAATCAGTACAAATTGTTTTCTCTTGATCGCTACCATGTTGCCAACATCCCCAAAATGTCTAAAAGTAAACACTTTTGTTGAAAAACGTCATTTTCATGAATAGTTTTTGAGATATCCCTAGAGGTCATAAGTTCGCCCACTTCAAAATACTAGTTTTGTAGTGATATCAGTAGTCAAACAGTGGTAATAGCCATATGAGTTAGTATGCCTACAAGGATCTCAATATGTTAGGTATTGACCAAATTGTAAGAACAGCCAATCTTTTTTGGTCAATATGGAAAATTCAGAATTTCAAAGTCAAAACAATAGCTAACCCTTCCTTGTAATCATAATAATTATCCCTCATACTAAATCTTCAATATATTAAATATAAACAACATTAAAGTTATTATAACCACTCAAATATATTAACTTTCAGATAAAAAATGTTTCCTTTGACTTTCCACCTTCTTTCCACTCTGACAAGCCCTCGAATCTAGAAAACAGGTCTCAACGCCAATGTTAAAACCAAAGCAAGGACACGTACAACCATCCATCCATTCTGTTCCTCATTCGCCACAAGCTAGAAAGTCCACTTTTTACCACCCTCGCCATTGTTTTATAATCAATCACTTACTGCGAGCGCACACCGCACGACCGAGGATCATGTTCGCTCGACGTGCACTGCTGTTGATGCTGGTAGTGGTACTACTGGTGTTGGCCTCAGCTTACCTCGTAAGGTTCGCCAACCTCCAAGCCTCCACCGGATCATCCGACTGCAGTTTATAACGCAAAACCCGTCCGCTTCCATTAATCAAAGTCTTTGTTTTTAGCCTCCGAACCAATTTCGTTTCCCGTTTTCGAAGCACAACGCTTTTTCTACCACCCGTCTTTCTTCTCCTCCTATTGCTTTTCCTTTGACCTTAACACTGTATGCTACTAGAAGATGCTACTACTACCAGCCGTCATTTTCTTACAATAGATGACTTAGTGCAACTCTAAGAAAGGATTGTATATGTAGTTTTATCAAAATTTGGTCCTGGCTCAAATCGATCAATATAAATAATTTCATTTTAAAATTGCTGACAACACAAAAATTCTCTTTGGGAAATCCTCAAAGGAGACAAAAAGAAGGGACGATATAATCGTGATGCGATCATTCGTCCGTCGCGTCTCATACAAATCTACAAGGAGATCTTTAAGGTCGCTTTATGTCCGTTTATTTCTCGGTTTTACTACTTTACCCATTCCTCTCATCCCCATCATTGAGGATAACCCTTTTTTGGAGTAAAATCTCAATCAGTTGAAAGGAGCAATCAGCGAAAGAGATCCAATGCATGGTCAGAGGATTTCGTCCTTCTCTTCATTTCTTCTTCCATCTCTCCATCAGCAAGAAAGACAAAATTCCGCGTATCTCGTAATATACTTAGTAGTTAAACGCCGAAAGATCGCATCGACGAAGAAGTATGAAAAAACTGGATGGAGCTTGAACGGATTCGATCTGGATGCTTTCATGGATTTGGCTTTCATCTCATTGCGGAGGCGACCGACGACGAAATCCTTGAGTGAACTAACCCTAACCAAAAAATTTAACTTTTACATAAAATTTGAAAAATGCATTTAAACTCTTCTTTAAATCAATTTTGTTATCATCGACCACTCACCCACTGAATAAAAATCCTATAAAATTGAATTTACCTGCAATATATAAGCGACAACCAATGCTACTTTCGACAGGCGTATAATTTCGGAAAATCGCTCTTCGGAATATAGTCACGTGCGCTTAAAGGAACGAATGCTACGGCGACGGTAACATAAAAAATTTTAAAATTCAATCTCGACGCTCACATGTTCTATTGAAATAGCCAGGTTTCTAACTTTACCCCTCTTCTATTTCTGTTTCCCCTTTATACGGTTAGTAGTACCAGAACGCGTTAGGCCGGATGCCCTTCGGATGATATATTTTTTATGCGGGCGTCGATTCTGCGAGAGATGATTGTGCGACGAGAGCTTCTGAATCAAACATTGATGGCACGTAGTGTGTCCCACTTCTAACACCCTTTCACTGAATTCTAGAGATGAAAGAAGAAGAAGATGGCAAACCACGATGGGGAAGCGGGTGCAATTTTATAGCAATGACTCGGAATGGGTATCGAATATATTGGTATAAAAGACTTCTTGCATATTTTCTTATACAGAGTGTTCTACTTTACTAAGATTGGTGCAAACAGCTTATAATTTGAAGCAAAAATTATTAAACTTTATCATTTCACCAGTGTTGCCAGCATTTCGTGACGCTATTGAATCGAAGGACTTCTTTTTAAGGCGTAATAAAAACGAAGATTCTCGTCTTTTAGCCATACGTCTTTGCTTTCTCATGATCGAAAAATATAGATCGTAATGCTTCAACTTGAAAAATATCTAAATTTTAGCTTGTATCTCAGCCAAAATCAAGAGGAATAGTTTCCTTGTCGTAGACATATCCCAGAAGGCTAATTTCATCAAAGTACCATTGAATTTCCAATTTTAAAAATTTGCTGAAGAAAATGCACTACGCTACTCGCACACGATTTATTTTTCCTCCCAAGAAGTAGAGTTCATTTCGATGTGAGGCTTTACCTTTCCTTGCTCAAGCTTCAGCCTCCTTTCAAAGCAGGTTTAGCTGCTCTGTGGGTGGAAGCATCTTAGGCAGTCACATTCGGAATGTGCTCCGTACCGCACCACACCATTTTATACAGCGAAAGGCGAGCATTGTTAACCCTCACTTCGTTCAGACATCTATTGAGCTCCAGTACCGCCTGCCTACATCTACAAATCTTCTCTGAGAAAGGAGAACGAACGAGATCCGGCACGGATATACGACCGATTCGAATGTGGGGCGAACGACTGCCTGGCTGGTGTTCCTTCCCTACGCAACCGATGTGGAACTCGAAGCATGGCAATAATGGGCTGGAGGCTTTCTCTTTCTAGGTCAAATCCATAAACATGATAGTGTTATGCTTATTTGTTCTTTCTTACTTTTATGTTGTTAATCTTAAAAATTTTCTAAATTACTTTTTCTTGTCGTTATTATTTTTGTCATGACAGAAAGACATTAGAAATCATGAGAAACTTTTCTTGTATTTCGAAATTGGTTTGTTTTCCTAATCAAAACTTTTGATTATATTTATCATCAAACAACAGTCACATGCACTACTTCAAGGATAATAGCCCTGTGATCTTATAGATTAAGTATTAAGCTTATTCTCCCTGTTTTTTGGAAGATCATTTTTTTATGAGTACTTGTTGCTGTTGGTTTAACTTGCACCACCCTCCTTGGATATACATATTCTCTAAATACAGCACTCGTATAGTATTCCTTACTTTTGCTTCTCTTTTCTCCTCTTTTTTTGTAGGCGTTAGTTAATCCTGGTTGACTTTTTATGACTTGGATACTTGGAAAAGACTCACTCACATTTGGATTACTTACTCTGGGTGTCCGCCTTTGAGTTTGCAATTAAGAAAACTGGTTCAGGTTCAGATTCTGATTCTTCTACAAACAAAAAAAAACACGGGATATTTACGAGCCAATAATGTTAAACGACCAGTTTTTCCTCGTACAGTAACAAGAAGGACGAAATAATGCGTCCCATGTTGTTCCTATTGTTTTAGCAACTTTCCCGGAGTTTGTTTCTTCATAATGACACAGTTTGGTTCCTTCCAAAACGAAGGAAGTAACACAAAGGAAAAGGAAAAGTTAATAATTTATGGTCTTCTTGGATATAAAGCAATTAAGATTTTTCCGTACGAAGGAAAACGATTTTATGTTATTATTGGTTGGAAAGCAGGTTATTTAGTTGTGTTCGGGTACGGCTTGTATTTTAGAAGATTTCGAAGAAAGTATTTGACGGACAATGTAAATAAGGAGTTTGATACCAAAGCTTTCCCTTCTCTTTTTGAATGGATCTGCTCATTATTTATTTCCGTGTGCTACCACCCACCATCAGACACAGCCAGTTAGCAATATACAAAGTGTCCACATAACTAAAAATATTTACTTTAACTAATATTTTAATTATGAACACCTTGTATATAAACAAATGAGATTTATTTTTTTAAGAAAATGTGCATGTGCATACCAGTGGAAAAGTAGCTGTCGAACTATTCGAAGTGATGGAGCGTTCGAGTGTGAAAGGTGACGCTCACCTCCTACTCCTCGTGCAGGAACCTGTCTATGCATAACTAACGCGCGCGTCCTGCTTTCTTTACTCCCGTATTCCTTTACATCTATGCGCAGGGTCTTTGAAAGCGCCCGTCCCGCATCAATTTGGCGCTGAACAGGTGCGGAATTGATTTAAGATGCGCACTGTCGATTTGACGCCAGTTGACTGGTATGGTACCGCTCTGAGAAGCGAAGGAAGACAATATCTCGACATTTGTTCGAAATGAAGAATAAATAAAAATAGCACGATGCATATCAAGGGTGACGCAAAGGGATGAATATTAAAGATGGCAATGCGTAGGATGAGGCGCTTTCAAAAAGAAAACGAAGGAGAAGGAGTAACGTGTCGATAAATCGTGAATGTCCAACCAATCGAAAATATAAATTGCATAAATATATTTTGCGAATTGGTGAAGAATAAATGGGAAACGGTTGTGTTTTTTTATCGAAGGGAAATGTGCAGTGGAATAGAAATTTTCAAGGATTCAAGGATTCAAGGATCCGTGAACTCGCGTCTTCTCAATTCGAGGAATCAATTTGTTTCACTAGATTTATGAAGTGTTGGCTATTATGTTATTGTGTTACTTCTACCAAAAAATCAAGATCAAATCCATCAAAATTTCAGTTTTCGAAATTCGATTCCTTTTTGACGGGACTTCATTTCAAATGGTATCTTAACTCTAACATTTTACTGGGACAACTTAGAAGTAGTTATTTCAATCCCTTTTTGATATAATTATGAGTGACCCCATATTTAGATATTGATAGTAACAATATTATCGTTGTCACATTTTCCCCCTTTTTGCAAACACAGTATTCACATAATTACATCAAGTTCTAGGTCCCCAAAGGGGAAGAGATAAGTTTGTCAAATCAACACCACAATGCAACTTGACACAATCGCGATGACCCTTTTGTCTCTAGAAGCGTCGCAACGCCCAACGCCAAAGCAATTTACCCACTAGGGTAATAACAATAATAACCTAGTAAAGACATAACTCCATAATTACAACCGAAATAGATGGGTAAACTATTGCTCTACCGCGACACCATCTTCAGCATTGTTTTCCACCTCCACCTCCAGTTCTCATTTAACTCTAGCTTGGTCTTGATCTGAGGTCGAACTCGTTAACTTGTCGATGCGAACGAACAATGGTCAACCCCAACGGTAACAAAGAGCGACCAGTACAACCATTCGCATTCGCATTTCTAGCTGCTTTGAGCTATGACGGAAGAACCGACTTCGTCGACGAGTCGAGGCGGTTGGAGATAAGGCCGAAATAGAGACCGCAAAGCTTTGCCTTCGGCTTTAGTATGAGGTTTGCAATGAGCTTTGTACAGGGGTCGGGATGTAGTGTTTTATCAGCAACCTGCCGCACAGTGAAATTGGTACGTTCAATTCGAGAAGGAAGCAGCTTTTGTTCATGTTCATGGTTAAGGAAGAATGACATAGAAACAAATGTTGAGTTGTAGACTGATAGAGAGAGAGTTGGGGATAGGAATGGAAAGTAGAAATAAAGCTAACCAGCATGTTGTGACAAAACAAGGACAATAGCATACAATATTCAGGAAGGAAAACATTAATGACGATCTAAAATTGTATAATTATGATCAAACAAAAATGAACTAGTTGATAGTAAATAGAAAAGAAATCGAAATTTGACGGAAACAACCGTTTATTGTCTGTATTGTCCCGTCATCGTTGTCTTGTTCCTGTAGCGACAAACAACGGCGGTCACACTGCCAGGTGATACTATTTTTTCCTGGTTGGAGGCAGTTTTTGCTCATTGCTTCGTTCGTTCGCTTCTTCCTATTGCCCGTAAACGTAAAGCAAGCAACAAAAGGACGCGATAACATTCATTCTCGCCGCGCTCGGGGCAAACGCTCAAATGATCCTGTATCCTTCGTCGGACGTAGGAGTGCAACCCGTGGCGTGGCATTGTATTTCTGCTTCAGGCCAACAGAAAAGGAAATGAAACATTTATCAATTGGGGTATACAGTCACCCACTTGGTTACCTTTTTCGCAATGTTTTTCTCTACTTTTTCATTGCTCACACATTTGTTTTGTTATTTTAAAGCGTAAATTTACAATTTAAACCTAATTTAAATTTACTATTGAACACACTGTATGTAAATACCCATGAGAAGAGATAGCACCCCTGACTGTTGATTAAGTTAATTGCGCTAAATACTAATTAGCATATCCGAGCAAATATGGTTATCTTGATAACCGGCGACGCGTGTTGCTGTGTGTAATGTCTGCGTGCGCTTCGCCGCCTCCAGACCTCCGGAGGTTGCATGCTAGTATCTCTCCTATACTAGTAATACCTCCCCCTCCAACGAATCCATACACCCATCCCATCAAAAGTGGCATGGTACGAATGGGCGGCATGTATTCGGTGTTCTGTCGAACGGAGAACTGCCAACTCGGCGTTAGTCGACTAGGATAATTCGATAAGTTAGGTGGCGTGGTTGCCTCTAGGGAGGCGGCTAAACATAAATTTCAATGTGCAGCTTACCAGCTAGATAGTTGCTTCTACCACTCTATTATAAATAATATATATTATCTATAAATTCGTAGTTGGTATCTCAAAAATTTTAATTATGCTCAGGTTCTGGGGCAAGGATCAAGCCAACGCTGCAATTGCTATAATCTTATAATTTTCTTATGTCTTATGCACCTTGCACTTGCACAGAGGTACAAACTTTTCTTTTTCTTCTTCGTCTTGAACAACGTCACTTAATATCTTTCATCCGTGCTTTTAAATTTCTTTGGGTATTTGCGATTAAGTCTTACTGCTCGTTGCACATTTCCGCTTGCATTCGTTCCTTGCAAAATTTCCACGCTCTAATTCTTTGCTCATCGTAAATGTACAATCATAAGAAATAAGTCTTAATTACTTTAAGTTTGTTTTTTCTATAGATATCTGCAATATTATTTTATTTAAATTTTTAAAATTATTTTAAAGTGCGGCAGGATAACTTCCTAATTTGAACTAAGCCTCCGGTAGTTCAAAATTTTTTCACAAAGTTTGTGGTAGTCTCATTTAAAAGAAAACGTATTAAAGTTTATATATCTTAATACAAATGTATCATAATTTTATAACAAAACCCTAAAACATTATTATTTGTAACAATGATACATTTTCCAACCTGGTTCAGCTAGCTACACTATCGTTATTATTAAACAAGTTTTATTGAAAACATTCCAGAGTAATATTTTCATAAGCGAATTGAACAAACTGCAGAAGTATGCAAGTGTTACATAGTTACCCATTTTTTGTACGAGCGCACGTCCGCTGAATATTCATTTTAAGCTCAACATGAATTTTCCATTTCCCTTGAGCGTTGTGCTATGTTAATGTTAACACAGAGCTAGCAACGGTAAGGCGGCTGCATTGAGCGTGTAAGTATCCGCAGAAGAAGACAAGAAAAGTGGGCTTTGATAGTGTAGAAATATGGAAGACTCGACTCCTGGGATGCAGAGAAAAACCAGAGAAAATGAGAACAAAGGAAATGATGAATTCCAGATAGATGAAGACGAAAAGACGGATAACGAATAAGTGCAGTTGTACAAGTTGGAAACTATGTGGATTATTTTTTTACATACAAAGTGTACATTTGTTCAGATATGATAGGATTGTTGCGAAACAAAACTTTTTTGGACGGGAAAATCGTTGGATCCTTCAGTAGAATAAATGCGGGTCTGGGATCCTGTAACAATGCAATTAGCAAGCGACATGCGCAACGAGAAAATGCAAACGCCGTATGCCGCTTACAACCACTCGCAATGTGGCAAGTAGTGCTGCATTCATTTTAGTCTTTTATTTTATTTTATTAATAATTCAAATACGTTCAATTGTGTATTGCTTACGATTTGTCTCTTATCCGCTAGCTACTTTTACAGAAAAAACAATTTTAATATTTATTTTTGATGTATTTTTTAATTAAAAATTTTCTTTTTTCTCCTATTTTTCTTCTTAATGGATTAAGTTTTAACTTAACTTTTAAGTATAAGTTTTCTTGGAAATGTGAGTATTCGAAGAAATATCCATTTCCTCACTAGTGTCTTTTTGGTGCGAATAAGTTTGATGTAATTGAAAACTAATTTTTAAATTCAATTTTCCTGAATCAACAACTCGATAACAAGATTGCTGCTGTGCCGCAACCACCAATCGAAAGTAAAGAGGATAGTAAGGAAGAGGAACGAAGAAGAAAAACATAGCTGCGAATGGCACATCGAGGCGTCGAGGAGGATCGCGTGCATAAATAGTTTTGATGAGAAAACTTTCCTTCGCACTGCGCTGAGTTCCTGAACTCGGGAAAAACGGACTCGCCCACCTATGCCAAATGCGATTGGCACTTTCCACCTAGCTTTTCACTCCGTTTCCTATTTATGTACTTGAAATTATTATATATTACCAGAAGTAAAACTAATTTTTACAATTTTACAAAATTTCTAGTCTGCTTTACAAAGCCTACAAGCCTAAAATGCTTTAATAAAATAAAATAAATTTAAATTTCCTTGAAAAGTATTAAAAAAATGCACAAATTACTTCGAGAGTTTACCAGTTGTTATTCTCATACCTTTTGCATTAAGAGCTTCTGCTCCAGCTCCAGCTACCTTTTCTGCAAATGCAATGCACATAACATCTTTTTCAAGTCCGTCTTAACATTCTGCGAGTTTCGTTTCAATTTCGTGCAAGAGCAGAACAACTCTAGGTTTTATATTACGCATTCGCGCCGAAAAGAGCCATGGAATCCGGCCGAAACTCTTTCCTGCGGCATGCCAGCTTGCTTCGTTCTGTGCCTGAAGCCAAGCAAGCTGGAATGCGATACACATGCTGACGCTTACTGGAAAGGAGTCCCTGGCGCGCCGCTACCAACCCCGAAACTTCTCGTATGGAAATACCGCGCACACAGAATGGGATACTAGCCGGGGGGTATTTTAATGGGTAGCATATTTTTCTCTACCGTATGCTGCGAATACCTTTGCTGATAGTAGTGTGCTTCCTGTATAGTGGATGTCCTGCGGCGTAGAGAACAGCCGAAATATGGGTAGTTTTTAAGGATTCATGAATTTTGAAGAAATACATTTTTGATGTTGAGAAAACGTAAGGAAAGACAAGAAAAGAGATGTGAACATGATAGATTTGTAACTTTTGGTTTGAAACGTTTTGAATCGTGGTTTTAAAAGTATTTAAAAATGTTTTAAGATTTAAAAGGTTCCTTCTGTTTTCGATGGTAGGAAGATTATAAGAACATAACTCATGTAGTCGCAAGGAAGGTTTGACAAATCTACATAAAATTTTCTTATCGCAAGCTGCGGAGAGTAGAGACTTGGGCCCACGCTTGGGAATAATATAATTCCAATAAAGCCTTTAAAAGCAAGCTTTGGATGCGACACCGATTTCTCCATTGTACGCACAAGTTGCACAAACTTTTTTTTGTTATTATTCAGTATTGAAAAATACTGTACATACTTAACTTTGAAAAAAAAATTAGAATAAATCCTGAAACTAATTATCTGCCATGTAAAAATTAAAATTGAAGTAATTAATATTTTCTATGGAAAATATTTCGAACTCGGTTCAAGTTATAAAAATAAAAACCTTTTTCATCATAAGCTTTATAAGCAACAACTCGTATTTTCAGTGATTTTCCGTTTTTTTTTTAATGCGGTTTTTCCTTTGCTGAAATCAGGAGTCAAGTTGCTTGTGAAGAGGGGCGTTGCACGCGCACATAATAAACCATAATTAACGTTTTAATTATGACTAGCAGCATGGTAGGAAAACTCGAGTGAGTGAAAAGAGTCCCCACTTGACAGTATGTTATCTCTTCTAGGTTTCGTTTCATCAAGTCGAGAACTTTGCTCTTACCACTAGTTTTTATAACAAAACTACTAAAATGAAAGAAATAAAAAAATAAAAAACAAAACAGAAATATATTATTTGTAAATTTTTGAGATTTATAATTATGAAGAAAAATATTGAAATAAAGAAGAAAGAAGAGAAAAGCTTTCTAAACATTGAACATAAAATTTTTTTATTTAAAATTACGAAAATTATAAATAACCAGAATAATTAGTCGTATGAAAGATGAGAAGAATACAACATAAACTAAGAAATTACATGTTGACAGCTTACAAAATTTAAAAAATTATAGTTTAAATAAAAAAACCTTCGGAAACAAACACTTTGTAACTCTTCTAGATTTTCAAAATTGTAAATATCTAAAAAAAAAAAAAAATAATGCAAAGAAACCTTATAAAGTAAAGTTACAGCAAAGAATTTCTTGATAGCAATAGATCTGTCTTCCAAATCCATAAAAATGAAAAGATCGAACGAAAAACTTACAAAAAAAAGCACTTTTTTATATTTCTAGATTTTCAAAAATGTAAATATTAAAGAAAAATTATTAAATGATGCTGAAAAACTCATAAAATGCTGATACAGTTAAAAATTGTATGTAAACAATAGATCTGCCTACTAATTCAACAAAAATGATGAGTTAACACGAGAAAACCTGCAGTAACTAACACTTTCTGACTTTTCTAAATTTTTAAAGTTGTTAATATTAACAACAACAAAAATTAATAAATAAAGAACCTAAAATGTTAAAATGAGGTTGCAGTTTAGAATTCCTTCAAAGAAATGGATCCGTTTTTTAAATCAACGAAAGTAAAAAGCTCAGACTAAAAAAACCTGCCGCATCCTTGTTTGACTCTACATAATTTCAAAAATTGTAATTATTAGGAAGAAATCATGAAATAAAGCAAGGTGCGCTAATATAATAAGGTTACAGCACAGAATTTCCCAAGAACAATAAATCTGCCTACTAGTTCAACAAAAATGAAGAGTTCACACGAGAAAACCTGCAGAAAAAAACCTCCTTTTGACTTGACATGATTTCAAAAATTGTAAATATCAAAGTACTCGTAAAATAAAGAAATAAAGCAAAGTGAGCTGATAAAAGATTGATACAGCTATCAAGTTCTTAAAAACAAGAGATCTGTCTACTAATTCAACAAAAGTTAAGAGTTTACACAGAAAAACCTGCGAAACAACCCTTTTTTGACTTTACCAGATTTCAAAATATGTAAATATTAAGCGGAAGCATGAAATAAAGCAAGGTGCGCTAATATAATAGGGTTACAGCAAAGAATTTCTTAAGAACAATAGATCTGCCTACTAGTTCAACAAAAATGAAAAATTCAGACGAAAAAACCTGCGGAAACAACACCTCTTTGACTTGACAAGATTTCCAAAACCGTAAATATTTGAGAAAAATGAATAAATAAAGCAGGAAAAACTGATAAAGTTATTGTAAAACCAAAGAATTTTGTAGATGTAATAGATAAGCTTTCTAAAAAACAACAACAAAAAATATAGAAATAAATTGGGTTGAAAATTACTAGCAACTGAATAAAATATTAAATTAGAAACTCAGCTAAAGTAAGCATAAACTTCTTTTTGTAGCAATAAAGCACAATCATTGAATAGAAAACTTGTCAAAGAACTGTCATGTTCTTCAGTACACTTTTATATCTTTATTTCAAGGACTCAGAATCGAGTAGAATACCCAAGCAACAATCCGAATCATTTATAAACTTTCTAAATATTTAGAACTTTTATTTCAATGTATCTATCTACTACCAGCGTTTTATATCTTTGCATCTATAACAAATTCATTTCTATTCATTATCATTTTTCTCTTGTACCATCATCTACCTTCCAACGAGAAATAAATTAATTAAAAACTAATAAAATTGGCAAAGACAAACAAAATTAAAATAAAGTAATTCATTTCCATGAACTTTTATTAGTTTTTTTTTCTCTGGCTTCTTCTCTCATTGTATAATATTCTCAGACGCGCTTTGTGCTTTTTAACAATTTCATACATTTCACAGCATCCTCGCTCATTTCGCGTTTCAATTTCAATTCCATTTAATAAAGCCAAGCCAGCCACCCAGCTCCAATTAGATGCGAGTTTAATATAAAAATGTCATTTTGCTGCGACTGTTACAGGAACGCGGAGGAGGTCAAGTCAAACGCGCTCGAGATCTCCTTCATATTTTTCATCTTAGTGTAACGCGCGCGGCATAGATAAAAACGCAAAGGGGAAATGTCTCATCTCCTCGCTTCGTGGAAACGAACACCTACGACTTACCATCAGCAGCGCGAGAATTTAATAATCCCTTATTTATTAACGAGCTTGTGGGCGTTGCGATGCGAAGAGTCAAGGCTGAAAGGTTTCGTTTCATTTCTGATGTGATACCGACGACAAAGATCACTAGCAACAGCTGCGTAATAAACTTGAAAGTAACTGTTACTTTATTGTAAATATTACTTTTCGGTAACTGTTACTTTTCAGTAAGTGTTACTTTAAAGTATGATATGAAATTTTAAAAAAAGAATTTTTTTTTAAATTAACAAGTGCAACATGCAACTGAAAGCAATAAATCTTAGCGAGAAGTGTCATCCTCAATGAGAGATAAATGAAGAGTCGCTTTATTAATGAATGAGCAGTAATAGAATAGGGTCATCATTGTACTCAACCCAGCGTTGTTCTACATGTCCAATGTTTGGCATGTTGTCCCCTTTATTACCACCATTGCACGCAGTCCGGGCTAGTTCCTAGGTAAGTGTCAAACAATTGAGTTTGACTTAAGTCCCTTTCACACTTTAGCTAACTTCACACTTAAATAGGTAAGGCTGTATTTGTAGCAATTTCTTAATAGTAGCATGATATCATTATGGTAATGACAAATCATCGTTTACCTAGACGAAAATTCGTTATATGATCGACAATGATCTGCATAATGTGAACAATGCATTAGATGCGAGGGCGTGCGAGACGCTCGTCTAGCCGCACTAATTCATGTTTAAGCGACGCGTGTCGTGCAGGTTGCTTGTTTAACAGGCGTAGAGCGTGACTCAGTCTCGTCTGTCATTCGTATTTCCTTTACATTATTACTAGTTTGTTCCCTGTGTAATATTACTAGATTTATGTTTATAAATTTAATAGGAAAAGTGTATTAAAGTAAGTAATTACTTAAGTCATTCTGAGTTTTAATATTACTAAAAATTGATGTTTTTTTTGTTATAATTAAAGTTATCAAACATCCTGTATATATTATTGTCGGTACATTTTAACGGATGAAGTTGTTAAATTCATCATTTAACTAAGCAACGCGCATGCCTAATAACTACATTTAGGATTGTGTCGTTAAGCCATTCATGCGCTTGTCAATTAATTATTAATATATTATGTACCTACTTAGTACTTGTGAGTCAACAATATAACGCCATAGCCGTTAAGACAAATTAGTAGTGCTCATTCATGTCTTAAGTGACTTAAAACACCGACATACTTTTATTAGTCAGCTCAAAGAAAGGTTTTATTCGACGCAAATTGTTAATTTTCATCAATTACTACTTGCAAGTTGAGCATTTTAGTGCTATTACACTGTACTTTACTTCACTTGACTTTTAATTATTTAACATTTTCATATATTGCGCACTTAATTAATGTCATGGCACTTATACGAGTAATCTGTAACTATAAAAATGCACTCAAATAAGTTTTATGTTTAGGCTTGTTCTAAGTTATAAGCAATGAAATACTTTTTTTTTACTTTTTTGAAGCGAGGTTTTTATAAATAAGAGTAGAACAAAAGACAAGAGAATGCTGACTAACTGAAAAAGTTAGAAAGGTTAGCGATATTTTAATTGAATTTGTTCGAACGCTTTTAGTTTTTAGTTCTTGCTTTAGTTTATAATTTCTCGTTTTTTAGAGCTTTTGCACTTCTCATTTACTGTTTTTCATACGCATTCCCTCCCTTTTTTTTATTATTTTAGGATTTAGGATTTAGCTAGAAAACTTTTTGAAAATAAAAGAGCAACAGAGGATAGGAAATGAAAGGTTTAGTTTGCCAGTTTTCCTTTCCTTTCGTATCGTTTCGTTTTGCGATTCTTGATTCGTGCTTCGTGTACTTCCAACGCCCACATGAATGTTAGTTAGTTTTAGACACTTTCAAAGGCGGTATAAAATTCTAGAGCAGCTTGAATTTAATATAGTTTGCTACATTTTTCCTACTTTTTTTTTGTAGAATGAGGGTAACTGTGTGCCTAAGAGAAAATGAGAGAGAGTGCGCACTTTAGGTTTTACAAATTAAATTATAAAGTTGTCGAGCGTGTTAGTTTCAACACTTCGTGTGTGGATTGCATGACGACGGACTAACTTAAATTAAAGAAAATATTTAATGTAATTGAATGTGCCTTATAATTTTTGAATTTATTTTATTTTTACATCGACCACTTTAATAGATAAAATGAATTATATTTTGAGTTTAAGTAATTTAGTCAGTATGATTCATTAAAAAATGAAAAATGACAAGAAAGAAGAATAAAAACAAATTTTAAATTATTATAAGAAAAAAACAGTTTTTTTGTCGTTTGACATTAAGAAGACAACTTGAAGACATGTAAACATGTTTTCTTTAGATTTGTATTTCATGCTGCTTTCCTCCTCAATTTTATTTTTAGATTTTCATTACTTTAGACAAATTTGTTTTGCTTCTTTTGTCTTTCTACAATTAAATAAATTAAATACAAAAATATATAAAAATAATTAAAATGCTAATGAAACAAAACAAAAATAAATCTTCCAGAATCATGGCAATAATTATATGCATGAATTGCATATTCATGTATGCATAAACATACATTTTACTCTATTAAGTAATTAAATTTTCCCTTAGAGTTCACTACTCCCTGTTATCGCACCCTAAACGACAGACATTAAAGACGAATAAAAACGAAACATAAAGAAAGAGTCGAACAGAACAAAAATTCAGACAGCACAGACTATAACATAGTTATTAGGAAATTATATTCCTGGCTAAATTTCCTTTTCACATTTTTTCCTGTAGTGAAAGCAACAGAAGCAGAGGGTTGAATATCATGTATCGAGATAATAACGTAAATACTAAACACGAAACCGAAAAATAAAAGAAGAAAGAACATTTGAGGGTAGTATGAAAGTATGAATGTATTCCTGGGCCATATTGGAGTGACTAAGAAGTAGGAAAAAAGGAAAAAGGAGTGCATGAAATATGGAAAACATTGAAAACGCTGATATGGTTGGGGGGTTGGGTGAAAATACAAGTATTTCCGTAAGGTAGTAGATACAAGAATGAGTAAAGACGTCGCACGCACGTAAGACATTAACTTATCAACAATAACTATGAAGGAATACAAAAAATCGAAGGAAGTTATGGAAACAAGTCATGTTTTTTTTATTATACGCAGATTATTTCATTTTTATGGTTAACATATTTTATTATTTTTATTATAAATTATTATATCTATTGCATTCGCTGCTGTTTTCTGTCAAAATCTCCTGCCCGAGTTTAACCGATCAAGGTGTTAGTTACCTGCCGAGAATTTTAGTTCCTTTTAGATTCTAACCAAAAAATTCAACCAATGACATTGTAAGCATGTGTTGTTTTAACAACTGAAGCCACGGTTTATTATAAATAATTATCAACAATGCAGTGAATCTATGTTACACACAAGATTCATATTCAGTTTTGGTAATTCTGGTAAGTTGTCATTGCTTAATCTTGTGTGCATTTTTATACACACATGTAACCATATTTTTGTTTTGTTTTGTCGATATACCGTTTTTCACGTTAATATCCCATATGTTATTACATATATGGCACGAAAACTTTAATAAAAATAAGAGCGAATTTGTTAGAAAGTCATAT